>JAGKTI010038631.1:0-10690 GCA_018397915.1 Birgus latro | reverse complement strand
AGATCTCAAGACAGGCAGACAGAGAGACAGATAGCAAAGTGCCGACAGACAGTAAGGTACAGAGGAGGGGCGATGGAAGGCAGACAGAGAGTAGACTCAGAGACAGACAGTTACAAATCAGGCAGACAGAGAACAGAGACAATGACAGACAGTTACAGACAAGCAGAGTTGAAGGCAGACTGGCAGACAGAAAAAAAAAGAGAGAGCAGACACGCAGACAGACAGGCAGGCTGACATGAACAAAGACTTCGGCAGACGCACCAGATTGGAGGCGAGCAAGCAGACATATAAACAGGGTAACAGGGAACTCCAAGCAGGGCGGGTTTAGAGATGAACATGACAGGGATGGTACGGGTGGGTGTGGGGTTCTGGTGTTGGTGGGGTAGGCGTGGGGGCGGGGACGGGGACGATGACGGTGTGAGTGGGATGGATGGGTATAGTGTGAGTGAGGTGAGGTGGGTGGGGGTTGTTTGAGTGGGATGGGGTGGGTGGAAGTGGTGGGAGTAGGGTGAGGTGGGGTGGGGGTCGGGGCGGGGACGGTGTGAGTGGATGGGTGGGAGTGGAGCGAGGGAGAAGGGTGGTGTGAGGGGGCCATTGACAATCATGGAAGGGGAGGGGGGAGAGTAGTAGTGGACCTGAATGCAAGCAGGCAGCGTGGAAACATTTAATCCTCTCCCTCAGACGTCACAATAATAACATCTTCCTTCAGTACCGTGACGTCTTATTTATTTTGTTACCAGCCGCTATAAAGAAGCTGGTATTGTTTTCAGTTTCCCCGCCTGTCTCTGTGTTTGTCTGTGTGTCTGTTAGCACGATAACTTCGCAGCCGCTCAAGATATCATCACAAAATTTTACAGATGTCTAGTAGGGATGAAAATCTCGGACGAGTTCGAAATTGGTGAAAGTAGGTCAAGGTCAAGCTCATATTCCGAGCCGTGCTAGATATGTATCGGCTCGCGGCTGTTGTAACTCCCCCCTTGGGGGTGTTTCTAGTTTATTTATTTATTTATTTAGTTCTTATTATCTTTAGACGATTTTATTCAACCTCAACCTCTTATACTGAAAATTTTGCCGGAAAAAAATTTAGCCAGCCCTCCCGTTCGGAAAGTCAACACTGAGCTGAATAACATTGTCTGGATGCGGAAAGACTGCATTGAAAACGTCCTGGTTGTGAAATGGTTATTTCATCCCTGTGACGTCACCAAAGCAGCCCCCCTTTATCGTCTTTCAAATTTACGTGCCATCTGCTGCGTTTGTAATGAACTACCTTTCTCATCCCCATCCCTTTCCTTTGTTCCCCTCCTTTCTCTCCTCATTCCCCCTTCTTTCCCCTCTTTCCCTTCTTTCCTCCCCCTTCCTCCTTTTCTTTCCTTCCTTCTACCCCGTCACTCCTCACTCTTTCACCTTTTCCCCTTCCCTTTCCTTACTCGGTCTTCCTCTCTCTCCCCCTTCCTTCCCCCTCTTTCACCCTTCCCCTTCCTGTCTTTTTCCCCTCTCCTCCTTCCTTCCCCTGTCTTTTTCCCCTTCCGTCCCCTGTCTTTTTCCTCTCTCCCCCTTCCTTCCCCTGTCTTCTCCCCTTCTCCCCACTTCTCCCCTTTTCCCTTCCCACTCCCCCTCTCCCCTTTTCCCTTCCCACTCCCCCTCTCCCCTTTTCCCTTTTCCCTTCCCCCTCACACCTCGTCTTGCTCTTCATGGGGGGGGGGGGGTGAGTTGAGTCTCTTGTTGATCCTCGTAATGGCTTTGTTTACCTTTACGCTTAACATCCGGGACATATTAAGCACTGCATTGTAAGTGACGTGTGTGTGTGTGTGTGTGTGTGTGTGTAAGGGTGAGTGCGTGCGGGTAGGGTGTGTTCGTGTGGGTAAGGGTGTGTTCGTGTGGGTAGGGTTATGTGCGTGTGCGGTACAGGGGTTTGCGTGTGTGTGGAGTTGGGGTGTGCGTGTGTTTGAAGAGGCTGCGTGTGTAGAGAGGCACATTCTGACACAAAACTTTGCTCTTCAGTACTTTGTTTTTTCTTAAATTTACTACTGCCAGACGATTTTACTCAACTGTGTAAAGGCCTCGTATGGAAGAAATTAACCTCTTCAGACTCATGGCGCAATTTTTACTACCTTCTTGCCACCACCAGACGATTTTGTTGAGATTTAGAGAGGGCCTTTAAATTGTAGGCGCTAAATGTGGCCTTCTCTAATCACCTCGCTGCTGTAGATCTGTCCTAAGCTGAATAAAATCGTCTGGTTGTAGCAACGATAAAACAAATAAGTCGTTGGATGGGGTTAAGGGAGGGAGTATCATTAATCGCCCTGATGTAGTTCTTTCCTAACCTGAATAACATCGTCTTTAGCGAGAATAAAATAAATGCGTCGTTAGATGGAGTTAAGGGAAACAATATCTAACCCCACCAGTTCCATAAGTCTCTCCAGAGTTGAAAATTATAACCTGTAGATAAGAGTGAACTACGAATTAACCTTCTGGGATGAAAGAAAATTTACAACATAATTTTTAGCTTGCACTGTATTCAGCTTTAGGTACAAGGGCTTTAACGTTACGTGGGTGCGTATGAAGAGTAATTCGTCCAATGATAAACTGTTCCGCTTGTAAGGAGATTGTACCTGGGCTATCACTTCACCCCATTGCGACCTGGCTTGTCTCACCGTCGATATACTGTCTGGCTTTCTCCATGTGGCTTAGGAGGCTTTCTGCACCTCTTCGTGACTAGTGTATTTCTGCATATGGAGCGTTAATTTTCTCTTGTATTATACTTATACTTGTCGTGATCAGAGAAGTATCGGTAATATATAAGAGAGTATGAACCTTCTCATTGCGGTGTCGTCTGTTTTTTTTTTTTTACATTCGCACTGTGTAAGTACCAGGCTATTCTTCAGCTTAGAACATTCAAGCTGTGAAGGGGGCTATGTCTAACCCCTCTTCAGTTAGAATTGTCTCTCCTAAGCCTAATAAAATAGCCTGGGAATGGAAAGAATAAAATAAAAATGGAGTCACCCCGTAATGTGCAAAAATATATATAATCAAGGAAGAGGTACGTGAGGTCCTTTTATGCTCGCGAGGTTAATAGAGTTCGCCTTGTGTTGCTATCATGTCTGTCTCCCTTATAGGAATGGGTTAGCGGTACGGGGCGCCCACACATCATCTCACCGTCGGCCACAAGTCAGCAAGAGTCTCACAGTCAGCACCCACTCAGAGTCACATCGTCAGCAATTAAAGTTTCCCAGTCAGCATCCACTCAGAGTTTCCAGTCAGCAGCCAGCATCCACTCCATGTCACACAGTCAGCATCCACAAGTCTCACAGTCAGCAGTCAGTCAGAGGCCCAGTCTGCATCTACTCACAGTCTGACATTCAGCATCCACCCCTAGTTTTTCAGTCATCCACGCAGTCTACAAGTCAGCATCCAGAATCTCATAGTCAGCGTCCACCTCCCCGTCAGCACAGGCCAGTGAGGAAGTCGATTGATCTATCTACCCAGTCAACCCAGCTGCTCAAACCACCAGTCAAGCCTCTCGTTTTGCTGATCCAGTCAAGATCATCCATCCTGCCTAATCCAGTCACTTCAAAGATAGTCAAAGTCTTATCAGTCAAAGAAGCCACGCAACCTAACTGCTCAAGTCAAATCCAGTCAGTCAGTCAGTCAAATCAGCCACATTCCCTCCAGTCACCTCAGTATTTAAGTCATGTCTAGTCAGCTGGTGCCACTGTCCCCCCTCTCTGAGTAGCAAACACAGGACCCTCTAAGGAAACACACCATTCGTTCAGTAAACACAGGATTGGACTTCGATAGAGAGGACTTAATACCACTTACTTATCGACGCCCGACTGTATCTTTGACACCAACAACGACCTTTCCACATAAACGGCATGCCATTTATTGTGTACTACGACCACAGTGTTGATACCACGTTCCGCTGATACGACCACACGAAAAAGAACGACAGCACGACCACATCACAACAACGACACATCATACAAAGGACACACTACTTCAGCGACGCACTACTGATACCACGACCACACTACCTAAACGAGGGCCACACTGCTCTCACCACGACCATTCCACTGAAACGACGGCCACAACACTGAAACTTACGACACTGCACTAGAACGACCACAGTCACTTGACACTACGCCCTTGACACTGAGAAACAAAATCACACAACATAATCAGAGCATTAAAAAAAAAACTGCACAGACATGAAGAAAAACAACACTACAGACCCCCAGATACCCCTATAACAATAAATAAAATAAATAAATAAACCACGTATCCCTTTATACCCGCAGACGAGTGAAGCGACCCACGTAAACACAAATCACCGACTAGGAAACACACAAGACCTTAGTAAACACACAGTTAGGGGATTTATAACGAATTCGGACCCCTTTGATGTAAAAAAGGAAATATAATTGTGTAGTATCCCCTTGTAACAGAGAGAGAGGGAGAGCCCATTGTCCCCATATTAAACAGAAAACGGAACTTGTACATAGAAAATCGTATTGTTGGACTCGAAAACGCGTTGTACCCCGTAGTTAACAAAGGACCCTGTAGTAAACAAAGGACCCCGTAGTAAACAAAGAACCCCATAGTAAACAAAGGCCCCCGTAGTAAACAAAAGGACCCCCCGTTGTAAATAAATGACCCACTTGTAAATCCAGAACCACCCGCCGAGACTCAGTACTACCTAATTCCCCGTACAGTAAACATTGAACCCCATAGTAAACATTAAACTTTCCATCGTGTAAGCATTTAAATCCTCTTAGTAAACATTCTGTCCCCTTAGTAAACAACTTTGAAACCCTTGCACTGTTGAATCCCACCCCGTAGAAAAAATAAAACCATCGTTGTAAACATTAACTCCCCCCAGTAATCATCGCTGAATCCTCTATTTTACACTTAAATCCCGTTAGTAAACATTATAACCCCCCAGTGAATCCCCTCAGTACATCCCATTGAATCCTTTAAGCGAACATTTAAATCCCTTTTGTAAACACAGCCCTCCATAAGATCCACTGAAGGAAGGGAGGAAGGAAAGAAAGAGAGGAAGGAAAGACAGAAGAAGAAAGGAAGGAAAGAAAGAAGGAAGTAAGGAAGAGAGATAGTGGCTGGCTGATAAAAATAAATATGATAATGAGGGGAGATGCAATCGTGGCTGAATGAGGAAATGGTGGTGGCCTTGAGAGGATGTTTGTGACAGAAGAAGGAGGAACATTGTCATATTTGAACGAGGATCGGTATTAATATTGTAAAAAGGAAGTACCGGTATCACCTCAGGAAAGGAAGTTTGAATCAGATATAAGGTTCAGTCGAGGAAGGAAGTTTACTAGATGTGATTTTCTTTGGGCGAGTGAAAATAACGCCGATCGTGAAATTATACCTGTCAGTTTTTGGTGAATGGAAAAAAAAAATAGTGATTGTATATAAAAGTAAGTTTAGTATGCTGAGAAAGAGGTGTTATTAAGTGTGCAGGGATGAGGTAACCTCACAGTAAGAGTTACTAGTACAAGAGGTCTTTTCAAAGGTGGATAAATTCATCTGGAGGTAACAAGTGTGATAATCCTTTGAAGAAATCGCCTGGAGGAAACAAGAATAAAATATTGAAAAGTCATCGGATCAATATCGCCTGGGGTTAACAAGAACGAGCAGAGAAACCTGTCATATCCAGGAGTGAATGAAATCGTCTGGAAGTTATAAGAACGGAATAGAAATCTGTCGTCGTATCCTAAGCTGAGGGAAATAGAATTTAACAGGAAAATCCGTCACCTCACTAGAATGTCTCAAGGAAGTGCGTGTTGACCTTCTTATCGAGTCTAAAGAATAGATTGTCACCCTCTTCTGATAACACACACGAGGCGTCCCCATAACCTCAGTTTTCTCTCATCCACGCCACTGAGCACTTCCACATACCTCCACTACCTCCACACTACTTGTTTCAGACACCTGTCACCGGCATTCCCGTCCGTATTCCGTAATACACACCTCTTGGGACGAATTTGATCTGTATTCCAACTTGGCACATACCTGCTCCACCACAGTTACCATTTTCTTATTCCACACCTGTCGACATTCCCGTCCATATTCCACAGTACACACCTGCCCAGTCATCATCTTCATCATCACTTCTACACCTGTCAAAATTAGTCCCGTCCATAATCAGTAAGACACACTTGCCCCACCACCTCTTCCACATCTGTCAAAACATTCCCGTCCATACTTTGCAGTACACATACCTGCTGCGACTCTGATCAGCATTCCAGCCTTGTCAATCATCATTCCCGTCCACACCTACGCCGCTGCTCACCTGTCAAACACCTGTCTCATCTTCGTGGGTAGCTCATCCTTCAATCATCATTCCAGCAACACCTGAACCCATTTGTCAGTCCATTTTGTGCAAGGGCACACTTGCCAAACACCCCTACACTCACACATCTGACCTTCACACCTGCTACAGTTGCACCTGCCCTTTGCACTTACCACACCAACACCTCACACTATACCTGCTTACCGCGTCTGCCTCCACACACCATTCCACATCACTCCACTCCTCCACACCTGCCACCCACATCTGCCACAACCACACCTGCCTTCCACACTTACCTTTCACACTTATCAAGAAAAAAACCCTCCCCCCAGGAGAAAGAGGAATGTCTTAAACCCCTGATGTCACTTATATTAATATGCCTCAGACGTCACCCACGCTGACCAATTGATCCCTCCCCCTTTTGACCTCTGACCTTTCTCGTGACCTTTCTGCTGACCTCGCCCGGCGGTGTGTGCGATCTCTCAGGATGGGCAGATGATGCTAGTGTTGCGCGGTGACCTTGGCGACGCGCTGCAGAAGGTGCTGACGACGACAACGATGACAACCATGGAGACAGAGAGTTGACCCCTGCTGAGTGGCGGTGAGGGGAAGGTGGTGGGCGATAAGAATGAGAGATAGTCATCCGGAAACGCCGAGTAAGTTCCCAGGTACACGGATTCGTCTCTGCCGGAACTTCGGGTGAAACTTGTAAGAAACTGAAACTGCTGAACTCGTAAGTCACTCCTGGAGCACACTGAAGCACATGAATTAATGATATAGTAGTCAAGGTGAATTCCAGAGCTCAAAGTGTAGTGATCTCACGTCTGTAAAGTGAAAAGTTAGTTTAGTGTACAAGTTGGTAAAACATTATAAAGCTCTAAATTATCTCGCTAAGTGAATAAATAATAAGTGAGTGTGTTAGGAGCATTATAACTCCCTTTTTTGAGGAACAGTAGCCAGTTAACGTTTATTTGTATACTATTTATCTCGTCTCAATATCGACACGAATAACACTACAAGAGGTTATTGCGGTGTGTAGATTAAGACGGTAAGAAAAAGTGTTGCGAAATATTCAGAGCTACTCAGGAGGCTACTGAGGTGTGATGCACATAATAAGTCGCTGAGGAAAAAGTGTTGCGGCATCACCAAAAGCCACTTAAGAGAAAAAAAAAAAAATACAAGAGGCTACTGAATTGTGATGTGCAAAATAAGTCGGTAAGGAAGAGGTGTTACGAAAAAGCTCCAAGATGCTTCACAAGAGCTCCACGTTCAGCTCTTTCACCTCGGGAACGGCCAAGCTCGGCTCCTGGTTCAGCCACATAGGAGACCGGCGCCGCAAGACCTCCGCTTCCTCCGTCCTCAAGACATCTAAATCCCTCCAACTAGGTGAGTGTTAATCTTATAAGTCCTCTCATGGTCGGCACAACTCTGCTTTTCTCTTCAGCACCTAAATTCCTCCAAATTCTAGTTTTCTGTTCCATCTTTTCCCAATATACCTCTTCAAGACCCGTATGTCCCTCCAACTAGGTGAGTCGCAAACTAGTTCTTCTGCTTAGCCGTCTGATGATTGGCACGATTCTAATTTTACATTCCAGTCTCATACCAGTTCCTCTAGTATAACCCCCCGTATGGCCGGCACAACTCTAGGTTTCTATGCAAGATTTCCAGGTTCCCCCAGCTTGGTAAGTCTCAAACCAGTGCATCCAGTAAGCCCGTTAATGGTCGCCACAAGTCTAGTTTTCCGTGCATTAGTCCCTCCTTCAACTATTGGTAAGTCTCAAGCCAGTCCCCCCAGAAAACCCCTTCAATGGTCGCCACAACTCTAGTTTCAGTTCCAGCAACAGCCAGACGATTTTATTCTGCTGAGGGCGAGTCACTGGAGTCGAGGGTGGGGGGGGGGGAGAGTCGCGCCTGAGGGATATAAAAATCCCTAAGATACACACAGATCTATCAAACTATCAATTTTTTACGCTAACATAGCCCAGAAGCCATTCAAGGAGCCCAACATAAATTTTCAGAATACTGTGTAATACTTTCGTAATTATTCGACTAAAAGGTAGATTGATATTATTGTCTGCAAATCTGTGTTCCCTTCGTCGTCAGGACTCGTAAATCCCTCCATCCAGGTGAGTTTCCATCCACTTCCTGTAATTACGCAAGGTAATTACTGGTAGCTGTCTCGAGTGAATCCTCAGACGAAGTGACTCTTCAGTTGACCCAAGTTCTTCAAGTGAGGTAACAGGTGCCTTGGTTCTCTAACACTGTGGTGACTCCTTGGTCCGTGTTCTCGTCGGTTAAGGAAGCTCCCTAGCACATTTTCCTAGGCTATTTATTTTTAAAACACCTCACTGTCCTCTTTTGTGTTACATAAATCCTTCCAATATCGCCATACTCTGCTTAAATAATATATAAAAGGATATTAACCGGCCATATCCTAAAACAACTCGCTTAGGAAGAGGTGTTAGGGAGCTTCCTTAACCAACGAGAATACGAGCCCTTGTTGTATCCTTTTTACTCTAGTTTGGCCTAACATTGCCCTCTTTCCGTACTGAGGATAGCATCATAACAAGTCATTACAGTATGATGCTAGTCACGAAAAAGTGCCATGGAAAAGATGTAGAGGAGTATTGTCTTATTCCGCCACTGAACTGTGTGAAATAAACAAGACAAAAATCTGGGGCCAAGTTAAAGGCAGAACAGCGAATGTAAGTGGGTTTAGTCATATTACTTCCCTGTGTAATATAAAGATGGTGTTTGCTCTTTTTATGGCATACTGGTGGCCTACTCTCCTCTCACCTGACCTCGTTCTCTCGCCTGTCTTACCTGCCTTACTCCGCTGCTCGCTTAACGTCACTTGCGTCACTCCTTGAGAATGTTCGTGTCTTGGGTTTTTCTCCTGTTTGCTCTTATCATTTTCAGTGTTTGCGTATTTGTTTTTCTGTTTGCCGGTCTGTTTCTGTTTCTCTTTCTCTTTCTTCATTGCTTGTCTTTGTCTCCTGTTTGTCTGTCTTTAATCTTTCTCAGTTTTTGTGTCTTTGTTTTTGATCGTCTGCCTCTTATCCTTTTTAGTGTGTGTGTCTTTTTTTCTCTGCTTGTCTGTCTCACCTTTTCCAGTGTGTGTGTGTCTGCTTTTCTGTTTTCCTGTCTGTTTCTGTTTTCACTGTTTGTCTGTACAACTTACTCATCTCTGAGTACCTGTATTTGATTGCCTTTTTTTCCGGTTTCTCTCTTTTCCTGTTTTCTGTACCATTGTTTCCCTTTTTTCTGTTTGTCTGCACCGCCTACTCATTTTTGTCAGTGTTCGTGGCTGTCTCTCTTTCTGTTTTCCTGTCTTTTTGTTTTTGCTTGTTTGTTTTATCTCTGCACTGCTTAATCATCTTTTTCAGTGTTTGTATCTGTCTGTTTGTTTATTTTTTTTAAGTGTTTGTGTCTGTTTTTGTTTTCCAGTCTGTTTCTGTTTTCTGTACCGCTGTTTCCCATTTTTCTATTTATCTGCTCTTCTTACTCATTTTTTTTTTTTCAGTGTAATTTGTCTGTCTGTCTGTCTGTTTTCCCGTCTTTGTGTTTTCCCTCTGCTCGTCTGCACCGCTTACTCAGCACTTACGTCACTCCCTAAAGATGTCACCTCCGACGCACTCTCACCTGGCCGCGTCGTGCTCACTATGCATGACGTATCCCTTGCTGGAAATGTTGCAGGTCAGTTGCAGCCATCCACTTCACTTGCCTAGGGCGTCACAGCTAGCATCAGCAGTGACAGAATCCATCGTCACTGCTCTGTCCTCCGACGTTATCTTCCACAGCAGTGTTTTCTCTAAGCTTTTAATTAACCCCTTCAGTACGGTGGCTTCTTTATACAGTATTTTATTCATGCTGATGTCTGAGGATTTTTATTCGGCTTTAGAGAGCTCTTTCGAAGTAGTTGTAGTAGTAGTAGTAGTGGTAGTAGAAGAATCAGATAGTAGGGGTTACACTTCCTAGTAATAATAATAATAATAATATTAATAATAATAATAATAACGATAATAATAATAAAATCAGATATGACGAATTAATTCTCCTTTAATCTTCGTCACACCCCCATTAAATTCCTGTAGCATCATTCCCTCTGCGATGACGTCACTGCTTACGTCATTGCCTCCCTCACTGACGTCACCTGCGTGAATCTGCTTGCTCCTTGTGCAACTGGCCCGCCTCCATACCTTCATTAATTAATGGACGTCTCACCTGTGCCATACCTGGATATCGGCTCATTAGTCAGCCTTACCAGCATCTTCTCTCTCTCTCTCTCTCTCTCTCTCTCTCTCTCTCTCTCTCTCTCTCTCTCTCTCTCTCTCTCTCTCTCTCTCTCTCTCTCTCTCTCTCTCTCTCTCTCTCTCT
>JAGKTI010038630.1:0-10690 GCA_018397915.1 Birgus latro | reverse complement strand
CTCCATCAGTACGCCTTCGTCTCATACCTCCTTCCTCTCCCCTCTTCTCCTCACCTTCTTCTTCTTCCTCCTCCCTTTCTTCTATTCCTCCATCACTTCCTTCATCCTTTCCTCATTGGTACCCCTTCACTTTTTTTTTCTCCGTCTCCTCACCCCTTTAGCATTTTCCTTCTCTTTTCCTCCTCGCTCATTTCCTCTGTCTTCACCCCTTTGCCCTCTTCCTCCATCATCTCCACTTTACCTTGTTCCTCCACCTTTCCTTGCCTTCACCTTTTCCTACATCGCCCTCTTCACTTTTTCCCTCTAATTCCCTCCCCTTCACCCTCTCCTCAGTCTTGTGTCTGCTTCACACTTTTCTTCAGTCTTTTACCCCTCACCATTTTCCACCGTCTTCTCTTCCTTGCACGTTTTTCCTCGGTCTTCTCTCCGCTTCACCATTTCCTCCTCCTTGCCTCTTTACCATTTCCCTTCATCTTCACACCCTTTCCTCCGTCTTCTCTTCCCTTCATCTCTCTCCTTCATCTTCCCTTCCCTTCACCCCTCTCCTCCCTTCCCCCCTCCCCATCAGGTGTTATATCCGGAGGGGGACTTAGCAAAAACAGGATATTATGAGAGTCAGTGGCGAGAAGTTCCCGGGTCCAGGACAACTGCTTCCTCTCTCTCTCTCTCTCTCTCTCTCTCTCTCTCTCTCTCTCTCTCTCATTTCCTCATTCACTTGTTTCGTTCTTTTGCGGGAATCTTAAACCTCTGCCAGTGGAGTTGGAGGAGGTTATGTATGTACTCCTTCTTGTTTGTTTCTTTGAGTGTCCACAGGATATTTCAAAAAATTATTGATGGATTTCAATGACATTTTGTGGATATGTTGGTCATGGGCAAAGAAAGAGTTAATTAAACTTTGGTGGTGATCTGAGTCGTCTGGTACAGGCGTTAGCGGAGGTATGCACCCTCTGACTGCTATTTTTGACTGGTACAGTAGATACTTTTTTTCTGGCATATTACTTGTCTTATTCTCTCTTCTCTTCCAATCCCTTTGTTTACGTTGTAGAGAGAGACAGGCTGTGTGTGTGTATGTATGTGTGTGTGTGTGAAATGTTGTATGAAATATAAGTTTCAAAACAGCGCAATTTTTCACTCAAAGTGGAAATTATTAACTCTGAGAGCGATTAAATGTAGGGAGCGTGGAATGAGGGGGTGAGGTGAGGGAGTTGAGGCTAAGGTTAGAGGGGGGGGATGGAATGGCAATGTAGATGAGGAAGTATGTGGAAATGGGGAGAGGAGGGGGGGGGGAGTTTGGAGTGAGAGAGAAGGGTGAAGTTAAAGGACAGGGTTGGGTCAGGCAAGTAGGGGAAGGTGGAGTATGAGGGTAGAGGGAAGGTAATCAGATGAAGATGGAGGGGAGGATGAGGTCAGAGGGTAGGTGTATGTCAGAGGGGGATGCAGTGAGGTGAAGATAGAGGGGGTGGGGTCGGAGGCGGACAGGGTAGGAGAATGTGAGGTTAGAGAGGAGGTAGTGAGGTAAAGACAGAGGGAAGGGAAGGCAAGGCAAGGGGAGGGGGAGGGGATGGCAGGGGAGCGGTGGAGAGATGAAGGGGATAGAAGTTAAAGTCAAAGTGGAGGCAATGGCGGAAAACTGGGGAGGAGGCAAAGCTCAGAACGGAAACAATGGGGTAAAGATGGGTAGGGAAGGGTAGGGAAGGAGGAAGGCAAAGGTGAGAGGGGAGGCAGTGGGGTGAAGCTGGGGGAGACTGGGGTTATAGAGGACAAACTGGAGTGATTCTGGGGAGATAGGGAGAAGAAAGGAACCAGGAGTCCCTCATCCTGACGTTAATTTACTCATGCAGTTTGAAAAGTATAAAATCGTGTGAGAAAAGCATGATTATTACTAGACAGAGGTAGTTTATGGTCAATATTCAATCCCTTTTAGCGCAAGAGGTCTGTATCATGTTGGAAAATATCGCGCGGTGGCAGGAATCTCAAAATTTAAGGACGTCGACGTATTGAAAGTTTCATTAGACATTCTTTATAACCCTTTTAATGCGAAAGATCTTCCACAATTTCAGTACGAAACGCATCTTCCCTTCCAGTGCAAAAGACCATTTATAGCTTAAATAATATCATTTTTATGCAGTGGATCACGAACGTTGTATTAGTGAAATGGTAATGAAAAAGGTGATAACACCTTTAATTTTTTACCCACACACCCAATTTCTGTGTTATTTATTCTTTTATGGACAAAAAAAAAAAACGAGTAAGATAAAAGGCAAAGCATTCGTCCAAGAATGCGTATCGCCCGCCATCACAAAAAAACTAGATCAATAATCCTCTGGCACACGAAGGCATATCATTACAAGTTCGCGATAATAGAAAAAAGAAATCTTGGAATTTCGCTGTTTACTCCTACTAAGTTTAATATCAGGCTAGAATTCAGAAGCCTGAAGGCAGGGGTATTATGCTGGTGAAGGTAATTGAGTATAACAAGCGTTTGAAGAATATCTAATAGTTGTCCTTTTAATAGCTGTTTTCTTCATTGAAGGTACTATAGAATATGATGAATAATCAAGCTAGAAGTAAAAATTATATGGTATTTTTTCTTGCAAGATCCTCTGGCAATCGGAGGCCTATTAATGCAGTTAAACCAAAATTATTAAGAAACAAGCCACATATCCCGTGATACTGCTCACAAAGTTTGGATACAATTCGCTTACTTGATTTTGAGATATTTTGGGACCAGTCACACACACAGACACAGATGCAGGTGATTACATTATTGCCTTGCTGGGCAGGCGATAATAATGACAGAGAAACTGGTTTACTCTCTCTCTCTCTCTCTCTCTCTCTCTCTACCCTTCCATCACCGCTACATCCTTTCGCTTCACCGTGTCCTCACTCAGTCACAAGGGTGCTGCTACAATCAAAACCTCAGTAATTTAACCCCAACACTACCATGAGTTCGTTCTACTGAATTCTTAGAAATTACAGATGATATGTTTCAGCTCAAAAAGAGCTTTCGATCATGGTAGGTGAAATAGAGCCTTAATTACACCCGAGTGTGAAAGGAAGTTGGGGTTATGTGTTTGGTTTAGGTTGTTTGTCTTCATATCTGCCATTCTGTCTGCTAGCATGATAACGGAAAAACTGTTCGATGGGACTAAACCAACTCTGGCATAAAGACTGTGAACAGTCTGTGGAACAAGTGATAAATTTTTGGCCGAAATAGTCGAGGACAAGATTAACACAAACAAGTGATAAATTTTTGGCCGAAACAGTCGAGGACAAGATTAACACAAACAGTTTTGATCTGATTTTGACCAAACTTGGAGAAAGGGTTGCGGTATAGGAAAGAATGAAGCGATTCAATTTTAAGAAAAATCGGTGAGAGATAAAGGTCCCAAGAGCAAGATCAAAAGTTCGGCCCTTCAACTCAAATAGTTTTGCTCTGATTTAGATCAAACTGCGAAAACGTTGAAGGTAAACCGAGGTTGAAAATATTTTATTTTCAGAACAAAAGGTTAAAGACCAAAGTTACAGGGTAAGGTTTACTTAACCACTAATTATCTGATCTGGATATAACTTGAAAGGTGGGCTGAAGATTGGGTAAGGTTTATGAAAGTAATTATTCAATGATCATGGGAACAGGGCCGGGTCAGATGTTTTGCCTTAAACCGACTGTAGGGCGAAAGAGCTCTCTGAATGCTTCTACTTGTCCGTCATTTCACTGCCATAATTGTCCCCTAAGCTGAGTAAATACGCCTAGTAGCAGCAAGAATAAAATGTTAACTAAGTCACCACTGAAGGTGTTAAGACCGTCACACCAGCTTATGACAGAAACTGCAGCGTCCCAGTTGATAATAAAACTGCCTTGTAGGAGGGACTTTATTGCCGTACTTATTTTGCGTCGACCCAATACGGTGCCGACTTACTGAATGGGTAGCATTTTATGACGCTGATATTCACTGTGTCAGTGTTTATACATAAAGAACCCATATGGACGGGTTGTATAACATATATACTGTTACATATGTATGACTGATTATCGTTGTAGCTGTGCATTTAAAACACTTCCATGGGCTGACAAATAAAAAAAATATATACTATACTCTGTTCACCCTAACTTGGCTTTAAATTACCATCCCTCCATCCTTAGTTCTGAGCTTTGCAAGGATTTTAACATGCAATATGATTCTAATCACGAAAAATTGTGAAAAAGCTGCACACCCGTAGCACTGAATCATTTTGCCACTGAGCCTTACGAAATATGCTTCAAAACAACAGAATTCTCCTCCAATTTCAGTGGGCGAACTGTAATGACTGCTGTCTGCCAGGCCTCAGGAAGAATGTATGCATTATGATGGATCTAAGATATTTTCCATAGGTCACCCAATCCGCTGACAAAATTCCTGTATTTACTTTCAGCATTTTACTTTAGCTTTCTCTGCTGTGACTGAATGCAAACACTATGTTCGCTGTTTTTCTATACATACGTTACACTTCCCCCTCATTTATTTTTCTTTCTCATTCTGGATTCCTCTCATATTTTTTTTTTTTTAATTCCCGCTTCCTTTCTCTACTGTGCATTTTTTCTCTCCCTCCCCAACTTCTCATCCTCTATCCATTTCCTCTCTCTCCTCTCTTTCATTCCTCTAAACCAATTTCCTCCTCTCGACTCCCTCTTGTTATCCTTGTAATGTCCCTCCTNTTTTTTTTTTTTAAATTCCCACTTCCTTTCTCTACTGTGCATTTTTTCTCTCCCTCCCCAACTTCTCATCCTCTATCCATTTCCTCTCTCTCCTCTCTTTCATTCCTCTAAACCAATTTCCTCCTCTCGACTCCCTCTTGTTATCCTTGTAATGTCCCTCCTTGTCATTCCTTACTATCCTACCCGACATTTTAACTTCTCCACTTTCTTTTCCCCATTTTTAATTTCCTGGTCTCTTTACAAACCACTGCACTCCTCGCTCCTCTCACTCTACCTCTCTCCAACAACTCCCTCTCCTTTCTCTCCCTGCCTCACTCACTTACCATTCTCTATACATCCTCCACGGAATTCCACACTGCCAGCATTACGGACCCAAAACAACGGGTGAAAATATTAAACACTAAAATATACCAGGAATAAAAACAAATACACTCTCGAGTAACTTAGCAAACAATGCACCCGAAGAAAACGGAAGGCCACATTACCGCCCCTCGCGAAACAAACTGGGGTCGAAATACAACGGGAACTTTGCGCACATTTATAATTAACATGAGTCGAGCCCTGCCTCCCTCTATGAACTCTCCAGTGCCAGTGTAAATTATCCAATTAATTCAAAGTCATTTGGGGGTCCATTATGGCGCCTGTTGTTTACTGTAATTGGATTGTGAAGAACGCGAGGCGACTTTGGGGCCTCTCTGTTTTGGAACGCTGCTCTCAATCATATTTGGGGGAGCAAGGTGCGTGTGCGGCCATTGAGAGCTCGGCGGAAATGTTGGTAGGAGTGTTCTTGTTGGTACGAATGCTGTTGCGAGTGTTCCTGTTGGTAGCAATGTTGGTACGAGTGTTCATGTCAGTTGAGAAGTTGGTAAAAGTGCTTTGGTAAGCAGTAATATCATATGGACTGTTGTAGTTGGTAGGAGTGTTGATAGCAGTCTTCTTGTTGGCACAAATGTTAGTACAAGTGAACTTACAGATAGAAAATAAAAGTTTTTGTTGATGGTAATGTTTGTAAGATTGATTTAGAAAGAAGTGTTTTTATAGTTCGGAATGTTGTAAGGAATGTTTTATAGGTGAAAATAGTTATGCCAGAGCTCGCAAAGCGAGGGTGGGTTGTATGCTTTCCTAGACGTGTGTGTGTGTGTGTGTGTGTGTGTGTGTGTGTGTGTGTGTGTGTGTGAAAATTAAAGATTTTATTCAATATTAACCAAATTTGGTGAAGGAGTAGAGGGTCAGCCATGGGGATGTCCCAATGTTTTTTTTAGGACAATAGGTCTAAGGTCAAGACCACAGGGCTAGATCAAAACCTGATCTAGCAGGGTCAGTTTAAAATTCTTATCCGATTTACACCAAACTTGGTGAAAGAGGTAACAGCCGGGGCTCGATCTGGAGAACAATCAGTCGAAAATCGGTGTCACAGTGCAAGGGCAAAGTTCGATCCGTGTGTCTGTGTGATCAAAATAATGAAAACAATTTTGATCTGATTTGGACCAAGCTTAGTAGAGGGGCTGAGGATTAACCAGTCAGTTTCTATCCTTCTGTCTGTGCCTTCATCTTTAGCGTCCTTTCTGGTCGTTTTACAGCTCGTAGTGTAGACGGCCATCGATCTTCTAGAGCTGTCGTTAGTGGTGTTTCTCATGGTCCTGTCCTGTCACCAGCTCTCTTCCTTCTATTCATCAATGACCTTCTAAGCTGTACATTTAATCTGTTGACTTTATGCACCGGTTTTATTCGTCCCTGTGTAGAGTACAACTCTCATGTGTGGGGAGGCTCCCCACATACAACTGTTCTCAACAAGGTGGTGTCTAAGGGCTGGATTATTGAAAGTGAGAGTGCGAAGGAGTGGACAAGCCTCCGGTTATTTATAAGTTCTGAAGCATGTGATGGTGATAGAACATGCATAAGTTTTCGTCGTTGTTTTTGAGTATGCTCCATACTGTGGCATGTCGGATGATGACATCTGACAGTTACAAGTTTCATAAACGATCGTCGAAAATGAGGCACTTGCTGACACATTCCCGCATCCAGTTTTAATTTCATTAACTCTCCTCCTTTCATCAATTCCTTTCAACCTTTCTCACTTCGTCACAATGTTGCATCTTAACTCCTTTCTATCGCTACTTCAATGGTCACTGCTCTTCTGAGTTGTGCTTGTATCCCCCTACTTTACGACAGACACGTAGTACCCGTCTGACAGAAAACACTCACCCTTTTCCGCCCAACTCTCTAATGCAAGAATTAACTGATACTCACAATTTTTCATGTATGCAACAGGTCAGCTCTGGGACTGGCTTCCGCTGTCAGTATTTCCTTCAACCAATGACATCCAGTCCATTAAACGCAGCGTGTCCAGGCATCTGGAAATGAACGGATTGAATTTGACACTCTTTTATTCATTTGTCATTGGAAGGAACAATCTTTCTGGTTTCTAACCTTTGGTTCCTGTTTCCATGTAAAAAAAAAAATCCAAACTTTGTGGAACAGTTCAAGGTAATGGAAAGAAAAGAGTATTCGAATTTAAACAATATATCAAAGGTCATGGTCACAGAGAACAGTCAAAATTCAGAGTCACAGGACAAAGCTAACTCAAACAGTTTGATCTGCTCTGGACGCAAACTTGGTGGAAGAGTTAAGGGTTGGGGTAAGGATGGAGTTATTCGATTTTGAGAGCAGTATGTCCAAAGGTCAAGGCCATAGGGCAAGGTAATATGTTCGACCTGCATACCAGCTGATGGGCCAGGTGTTATACTCCTCTGAGTCTACCTTCTTGGTAGGATTTTTTTTTTTTTTTAAGATAGGAACATTGGTAGAAGTGCTCTTGGTGGTACCCGGCGTTGTTCAGATAAGAAAAAAAAAAAAGCTACTGAATGGCCTTTATTCATTTAATGTCACTATCGCTGCCACCATTATCATCACTATAACATCTCCATTACCAACACTATCATGACAACCACCACCATCATCATGATCATGATCTTTGTTGCCACCACCACAATCATCACATCATCATCACCATCACAGCTATGTCATCATTGTCACCAGATACTGGGTCTTCCGTCCCTCCAGCCGCAGCGGGACGAAAGACCCATCAGCAGCCTAGCAGTGCCATCATCAATGCCTGTATTATGTTATCTACACAATTATTATCACCGCCAAATGCATATTTTTGCCAAGTGACGACTGGACATTCAGTAACTCAGTAAACTGCATCAGACTGACCACATTTAATCGTTTTCTGTCCTGCTCATAATTAAGCAAGGGTTACTAATAATCTCACTCTTTCATGTCCACAACTAGTCATTTACTGAATGTTTTTATTTCAGTCTGTTTCTGTTGTTAACCCCTTCAGTATGAATGTCTCCTCTATTAATTCTACTTACTGCCGTGCAGTTTTACTTAGATTAGAGAGACATCTTGTAGTCAAGTGATTAATGAAGGCTGAATTTAGCGCTTTATGTACCAAAAGTCGTTCCTAAGCTGAAAGCAGTCGTTTAATGATTGCCAAGAACAAAATTGAGAATATATAATTACGAGCGAGCAAGCTATCTGTAACCTCAATTAAGTATGGAAAAGAGTGGCCCCGGCCCGACCCGGCCCGACCGTCACGCTAAGCACAAGCTAGCAACTTTACTCCTATGTAGAGCTGAAATTCTTTCTGCATGTGATACATTCATTCAATAAATTTTGCTATCAATTTAAACCTTACCCATAAAGGCGTGGGAACCCCTTGGAACCTCTAGTTTTCCGGGGGTGTTCGACTCTAATTGGTGAACACCTTAATTATATATCAAAAGGAAATTGTGATAACATGGCGCTCGCTCGCTCGTCATGCGCTCACAAAGTGCACTTTACTGGTTATAATGACTTGGTTAAACACAACCTACTGTCTTCTAACTTGAGTACATACTGTACAGTTCTTGTGTATTTTTAAAAAACTACATATATCATTTCCTTGCTTACACCTTGTTAATGATGAGTTCAGTAATTTCTTCCAAAACTCAGGTGTGCAACATGGTCCACTAATAATAAAAAGCCTTGTGTCTCCATGAAACAAAATTTTTCTTGAAGGGTAGTGAATTTTAGGAAAAAATATTTGCATTGGGCCACACTGCTGATGGATTAATGGTGGTAGTGGTCCTCAGGAACAAGGCCAAATTTCCTCGTGGCTGGTACTGGTGCTACATAATACGGTGACCTACCCTGGGTTCTGAACCAGCTTTACCAGCTCCAAACGCAACTGATGAGCCACAATATCCTCTGAAAGGATAGGGTGTCCAGTGAGATGTGGGCCCGTAGATACATCATTAGGAAATCAGGTTAGTCTTAAAGACCTCGTACTACTAATGGATACTTTTTGGGAAAGAGTTGTGTTGCTCTCCCGGAGTCTGGAAGTTCTGTCTCTCCTAAAGTTGTTCTAGGAAAGGTAAGCGAGTTTCCTTTGTGTGTTACTCAGTGCCATGACTACGCTGAGTTAAGGCATTGTTAGCTGTGTACACATAAAGCAGTCTTCTCAGCAGATCTGGCCAGAGGCAGCGGCCATTGCCAATTCACATTCTGGCAGGACTAAGCAACAAACGTCCTCTCGCTTACAGTCCTTCTACTGTTTATCTCAGGAATTCTTCTCGTGTCCAGCCAGCGACTGTATCAGAATTGAGTACCCTAAGGCATGGCACGAGAAAACAAGGAAGGTAGGAGGGAAGGCAGGAAGCAAGCAAGCACGTAACCAAGCAAAATATATGAAAACACTCAAATGATGTTCTTGATCAGCCCCAGTCTGTCTGGCCAAGCAGATCCATCAACTGCAGACAAGCAACCGTCCCTGCAGGGCCATCCTTTGCAGTGGACCGATGTTTTCTTGTGCCTGACAGCGAGGCGTGGAGAAAAATAAGGTTTTCTTCCAGGATGGATGCTGCATTTGCATCTCCACTTAGTTAACAGGGGCACCACAGCAGGCTCCACATCATCCCGTTATCTGGTTTTGTGGTTACCGGTTTTGTGGTTTCCTGGGTTAGCGGAAACCATGTGACTTGTCCCACAGTGTACAGCCACTTGAAGTGGAAAGAAGAGTAGCAGGGGGAAAAAAAAAGGGAGAAGTAGGGAGAGAGGAGGGTAGACAAAGTGACAATGAAAAAGGTGAAGGAAAAAGTAGTCAGTACTACATAGAATGAACGGATGATCGTCGCCACGTGAAATGTATGTACTGGTAATTTATGACACCATAGAAAAGTGGATGGAAATCGTACTTGTATTTTATGCAAGTACGAATAATACTGCACACTGCAATTAATGAAGTGCGGTGAAAGATAAATGCATAGATGAGACCTGTGCTTGTGTAGGTAGCAGTTTGTTGGTAAGAGGTGTACATAGGATAGGTGCAGGTACGACTGATGGGGCGAGTGGAGTGGTTAATGGACTGCAGGGAAAGTGAAATACATGTGTGATAAGTATTGTTGTGAAAATTAATACGTCAGTAAGTAATAGCAGGAATGCGTTCGTAGTTTTCAGTATCATGGTAGGAGAGAATTATGAATACAAGTAAGAATGCTGTTTCGGACGGTGTTATTGATATATTGTGAACGAATATTATTACTTGAGTGATAATGAGTTGTGTGCTTTAAGTTGCAAATACGTTAATAAGTAGCGCATGTAAGACGGATACAAGGATACGATATTAATGGACGACAGAGAACGGAGGAAGCCTGAAATAAGAATGTAGTTCGTTGTACGCAGTAAGAAATGTTGGCAGGATGCGTAAGCTTGACATGCAAGATTGTGTTGTTAAAGAAGTGCGTTGAAAGATGAATGCCTGTGTGAGAATGTAGTCGGTGTAAGTAGTAAAAGTGTTTGTGGGATGTGTAAGTATGACAGATGCAGGGGTAAGTCGGTAATGGATCGGGAAGGAAGAAGAATGCGTGGTGTGAAAATGAAGTTTGTTGTAAGTAGTAAATAATGTTAGTGAGGGAGCGTAAGGACGAGTGATGCTGCAGATGGTGTTTA
>JAGKTI010038629.1:0-10690 GCA_018397915.1 Birgus latro | reverse complement strand
TCACGCACCAGAAGTAGTAAAAAACTTCAAAATGGCTGGGCGGAGCGCCGGAGCCCAGCCAACAAAAGATTCACTTGGTGATTGGTCACGTGACTTCAGCGCCAGCCAAGCACTGACTGGCCGCCTGACCGAGTCTCCCCCGCTACCCGCCAAGCCATAGAAGTGCTCGTCCTTTGACACGAACAGTGATAGCGAGAACAATAACCTTTTTTGTGATATTACAGTGGCCAAATAACTCAAAGTCAAATGGCCATCCCTTACTGGATTATGGCATCTGGCAATTGATTAATAGATCACCCATAGCTGTCTCCAGTAATGATGGCAAATTGTCTTGATATTGTTGTGATAGTGATTTTGACTTGACACCAAATTGTCCCAAAACCATCACTTTCCTTACGACTTCTTTATAGCTTTTTTTTTTTCCCTTTATTGTTGATAACTAATGGCTTTCAAAAATAGTTTCACACTGCATTTGTTTTTTTTTTAATAGGCTCCGAAACTTATTCCTGGTGAAATATGCGTGATGCTAGACCGCCATCAAAAGGGATAGTAAGTTCAGTTTTTATTAACCCTCCCCTTGAAACAAATAACACAAAGTCAAATGGCCACCCCTCACGGGATTATGATGTCTGGCAATAGATAGATAGATAGATCACCCATAACTGTCTTCATTAATGATGGCGAATTGTGTTGTTATTGTTGTGAAGGCGAATTTGACTTGACGGCGAATTGCCCCGAAACCATCAGTCGTTGCTGATGACTTCTTTATAGCTTTTATTTTTTTCCTTTATTGTTGATGGCTAATAGCTTTCAAAAATAGTTTCACACTGCATTTTTTTTTTATGGACACCGAAACTTATTACTGGCGAAATATGCGTGATGCTAGACGACCATCAAAAGGGATATTAAGTTCTGTTTTTTATTAACCCTCCCCATAAAACAAATAATTCAAAGTCAAATGGCCATGCCTTATGGGATTATGACGTCTGGCAATAGATAGATAGATCACTCATAGCGGTCTTCATTAATGATGGCAAATTGTTATTGTTGTGACGGGGAATCGGCAAATTGTCCCGAAAGCATCAGTCCTTGCTGACGACTTCTATATAGCTTTTATTTTTTTTACTTTTATTGTCAATGGCTAATGGCTTTCAAAAATAGTTTCACACTGCATTTTTTTTTTTTTTAATGGGCACCAAAACTTATTCCTGGCGATATATGCGATATTAACCCTTTGAAATTCCAATGACGATTTTAAGCGTCATTTCAAATCCAACCTCAGAGATTCCGATGATGATTTTAAGCGTCATTTTAAGATACTTTTTAAAAAATATTCACCATAAATTTCACTTACGTGTCATGTCAAAGAAACTCGGGCATGATGTAGTGGGAGGGTTGCTTTGTGCGTCGCAGGCAGTGTGCGTTTGGTATGACTCATTGCTTTGTCTCAGGGCAGGGAACAAACCAGTTGTGCTGTACCTTTCGTGACGGTCGGAGGTCACGTAATTGCCTCGCACTTTTTCAAGCTCTATCTCTATTATTTCTGGATATATTTTTTTTCTTTTTTTCTGTGTTTCTGTAAAAGGCCTTAGTGAATGTATTCACCATGCCCAAGTGTGTAAGAGCACTGTTTTCTAAGGGCAAGGCCACCCAGAATCAAGGTGAACAACCTGAGCAAGCAGGTACTAGTGGGATGGCGCCTAACCGCTTCTATATATCCCAGCTTAGTGAATTACTAAAGCGTTCATTGACCCCTAGCAAGTATCAGAAGGTGCTAGACTGTTTTTCAAGTGACATAGAAGAAAGTGATAATAGTGGTGATGAATATGTGATGAAAGAAGCGACAGTGAGGACGATGTTGCCATCCCTTGTGTTTCATGAGGCAAGCATGGCTTCAGCCGAGGTATAACGACATGTGCCCGAGGTAGGGGAGGAGGAACAGCCCCTTCCCCTCCCTCAACTTTTTCCTCTACCTCTGTCCTGACCATGGACTCAGAGCCCCCCCATCTGCTTGATTTTACTGCATCACCAGGCATGACAGTTCCAGTGCCACAGACTCCTCTAGGGTTTATTCAGCTTTTCATAACACATGAACTCCTGCGATATTTGATGGAGGAGATGAATGAGTATGCTAAGTATTGCAGTGACTTCCTTCTTCAAGGGTCAACGTACAAGTGGCTGGGGTGCAACGTTATTGATATTGCACATTACCTGGGTATAAGAATTTTGATGGAAGTGTTGAAATTGCCCCAAGAATGTATGTATTGGTCAAAGAATAATGTTTACTATGTAGCAGGGTGTGCACAGACGATGTCTTTCAGCCGATTCAAACAAATATCCAAGTAGACTTGCAGTGCCAGAAAATAGACTTGCAGTGCCAGAAAATAACACAAACAAAATTATTTCAGTGCGCCTAGTAATGGAATACTTGCAGATGCTGTGCCGAAACCTGTATGTGCCCGAACAGAATCTCTCTTTGGATGAAGGGATGCTTCCATTCAAGGGAAGACTGTCAATAAAAGTGTACAATCCAAAAAAGCCTGATAAATATGGAATCAAGATATATATTTTGTGTGAAGCTGACACTGGGTATGTGCTTGATTTTCTTGTTTATTGGGGGGAAAGTGCTACCCTTTGTGATATTGTGTTTTCACTATTGGAACGCCATTTGTCTTTATGGACAACTACTACAACTCTGTGCAACTGACAGAAGAGTTTGTATGAACACGGAGCTCACACTAGTGGCACTCTTTGACTGGTACGAGGGGCACCAAAGGCACTGAGGCAACTGGGGAAGAAGAATCCGCCATGAGATACCCTGCACTACCGTCGGAAGGGCGACACTTTCGTCATTTGCTGGATGGACACCAGGTTCGTGACCCTTATTTCCAACTTGCAAGGTGTGGAAGCGGAGGAGTATGTCCACAGGAAGAGAGTCAAGAGGCTTGAAAAGACAGAGTTGCAGGTCACGACAGTGCAATGCCCACTTGCCATCAAGGAGTACATCAAGTTCATGTGTGAGGTGGACCACTTTGATCAAATAATCAAATATTACAGCTTCACAAGGAAGACTGTCAAATGGTCAAAGAAAATGTTGATGTACCTACTGCAAATTGCATTGCAGAATGCATTTGTGCTCTACTGCAAGTACTCAGCAGACCCCAAACCACTAACACTGTTACAATATCATGAGGTGGCATATAATGCTCTACTCAACTACAACCCTGAAGAATGGCCATCTGGAGACTATGGAATCCCACATGCTAGGCTTCTTGGCATTCTTTTGCCTGGCACTTCTACAGCCAGTCCTGTTCCTGGCACCACACCTGCCAGCAGACCCTCTTCAAGTGGGACACCAGGTGCACCTGTTGCCACACCTGTTGCTGAGCATCTACTAGTGGCACAGCTGCAGCACCTGTAGCTGGCGCCCCCGAGGAAGAGGTGGAGGATCCCACACCACAAGCAATGAAGCCCAGGTTCTATGATCCTCCACAGCGTCTTACCCTGGGTCCTGTCCATGTCCCGGAAAAGTTCCCGGATTTTGCAGGGCAAAATAAACGGTGCCGTGTCTGCTACATGAAAACATACGGAAGGACACAAGCTGCTGTTGTGCTTCCTGCAAAGTGTCTCTTTGAATCACTCGCAACTGCTTTAGGATCTACCACATGAAGCAGAAGTATTGGAGCACTTCGCCTTGGAAGTCTTCCTGAGGGCACAGAGGGCGTAGGTAGAGCTGCCCTCATTCCCTCCTCCTCCTGAACATCATCTTCCAAGTGCAAGAGTCCTCACACAATAGGGGTTGAGGAGGCAAACATCAGGAGTGGGGACCAGGGTGAGTAATCATCAACATACTGAATATATATCATTTTGACTTTTTATTTTCTTTGCTATCCTTCTTTGAAGTCTTCTAAAAACTACAACTTTTCAGCTTCAAAATAACACCACATCAAGCATTCTATAGTGAAAAGTGTATCTAGACAGAGCAATCACAGAAAAAGAATACCGTATGTGGCCGAGAATCATAATATATTTGTGCATCTTTTTCCTTTCGCTTTATCACGCAATAAAATGAATAAATAACCATAATCTGTATAGTGCTGTAAAGGCAATTTATTGTAGTTTTGCATGGTTTAGACCAGGCTTATATATCTTTATTATTTTTTTATTCCTGAATATTTTTCTAAGGCAAGGTATAAAATTTTTGGTTTTCACCTAACTTCACCTCGTCATTTTGACTTTTTATTTTCTCTGTTTTCCTTTTATGAATATACTTCAATAAACTACAACTATTCATCTTTAAAATAACATGACAACCAGCATTCAATTGTACAAGATGTATTTACACTGACCGATGAGAGAGAAAGAATGTGAAAGGAATATGCGGCCAAGAATAAAAAATAAAAATGCATCTTTTGCTTTACTGCGCAGTAAAATACATAAATAACCATAATCTATGTAACACTGTAAAGGCAGTTTATTGTAGTTTCACATGGTCTAAACCAGGTTTATATATCTTTATTAGATTTTTATTGCTGAGTATTTTTCTACGGCATGGTAAAGAATTTTTAGTTTTCACCTAACTTCACCTCGTCATTTTGATTTTTTTCTTTGTTTTCCTTTTTCGAACACACTGTGATAAACTACAATTATTCATCTCTTAAATAATACCACAACCAGCGTTCAGTCTTAAAAGATGTATTTACACTGACCGATCAAAGAAAAAGATTGCAAAGTGATTGTGAGGCCGAGAATCATTTAAAAAATTGCATCTTTTTCCTTTCGTTTTACCGCACAAGAAAATGCATAAATAACCATAATCTATATACCACTGTAAAGGTAATTTATTGTAGTTTTGCATGGTTTAAGTCAGATTCATAAATCTTTAATACTTTTTGTGAAATGCTGAAGTATGGGGGAGAGATAGTAATAGAATGGATGTGGAAGGTGTGCAGATTGGCCTGGGAGGAAGGTAGAGTCCCGGAGGATTGGATGTAAGGTATAATTATTCCTCTGTACGAAGGAAAAGGGGAAAAAGAAGTGTGTGGTAATCATAGGAGTATTTGCCTTCTTAGTGTAATAGGAAAAGTATATGGTAGGATACTTATTGACAGAGTTAGGGAAATTACTGAGGAATTAGTTGGAGAAGAACAGGGAGGTTTTAGGAAGGGAAGAGGTTTTGTAGACAAGATATTCATTCTTGATCCTTAGTGGAAAAGTTTCTAGACAAGGGAAAGAGGTTGTATGCAGCCTTCATGGATTTGGAGAAAGCATATGACAGGGTGGATAGACAAGGTTTGTGGAAAGTATTAAGAATATATGGAGTGGATGGGAAGTTGTTGAAGGCAGTGAAGAGTATGTATGAGGGTGCTAAGCTGCAGTGTGTGTGGATGACAAACTGAGTGAATCGTTCCATTTGAAGGTTGGATTGAAACAAGGATGTGTCATGTCACCGTGGTTGTTCAGTCTGTATATGGATGGGGTTATAAAAGAGATACAAGGTCGGGCAGTGGATGTTGGAGCAGCCCTAGTGAGAGAGGACAGTGTTTGGAAACTCCATGTACTGTTGTCTGCAGATGATACTGTGTTGTTGAGTGAAGATGAAGGGGAGCTGCAAGGCTTGGTAGATGAGTTTGGGAGAGTGCGTAAGAAACGGAATCTAAAGGTGAATGTAGGGAAGAGTAAAGTGATGGTCTTCGAGAGAAGTGAAGCCAGTGAATGTACAGTGAGATTGTATGGGAAGGATATGGAGAATGTGAGTGCATTTAAGTACTTGGGTAGTGTGATGAGTAAGGATGGAAGTCTGGAGGGTGAATGCAGGGAAGGAAGGTTGCTGGTTCGTTGAAAGCTGTGATAAGAAACAGAGAAGTGAGCTTGGAAGTGAAAAAGTTGTTACATGACAGTATTGTGATACCAACTCTAACATATGGAAATGAAGCTTGGACCCTGTTGGAAGGATAGAAGTCAAGAGTGAGAGCAGTGGAGATGAGTTATTTGAGAGGAGCATGTGGAATCACATGGAGAGACAGACTAACAAATGAAGAAGTGATGGAGCCTTGTGGTGTGGTTGTGGACGTGATAGGAAGCGTTATGAGAAACACATTAAGGTGTTTTGGGAATGTGGAGAGGATGGAGAGTGAAAGACTGACGAGGAGAGTGTATGTGAGTGAGGTGGAGGGGGGGAGAGGGAGGGGGAGGCCGAGGATGAGATGGAAGGATGGAGTGGAGAGGTACATGAGAGAGGGGGGTGTGAGTTGGGAGTAGGGTAGCGCAATGGCAGGGGACAGAGTGACATGAAGGCAATTTGTTTGTGGCCACCTCATGCGTGATTGAGGCGTCTGGCAATAGATAGATAGATAGATATTTTTCTACGGAGAGGTATAAAATTTTGGGTTTTCGCCTAACTTCAACTCCTCATATTGACATTTTATTTTCTTTGTTTTCCTGTTTTGAACATACTACGATAAAGTACAACTATTTAGCTTTAAAATGACCCCAAAACCAACATTCTGTCATGAAAAGTGCATTTACACAGAATGATCAAAGCAAAATATCGCGGTGCGAAGTTGAGAGTCAGCGTGAGAGTGGCTGACTCCAGCACAGACATAATCTGTCTGGCTCAGAAACCTGATAGGGTTAAGTTCTGTTTTTTATTAACCCTCCCCATAAAACAAATAACTCAAAGTCAAATGGCCATGCCTTACAGGATTATGGAGTTTGGCAATAGATAGATAGATTGGTAGTTCACCCATAGTGGTCTACATTAATGACGGCAAATTGTCATTGTTGTGACGAGGAATTTGACTTGACGGCGAATTGCCCTGAAACCATCAGTCCTTGCTGACGACTTCTTTATAGCTTTTATTTTTTTCCTTTCCTGTTGATGACCAGTGGCTTTCAAAACTAGTTTCACACTTCATTTTTTTTTCTTTTTATGGACACCGAGACTTATTCCTGGCAAAATATGCATGATGTAGACAGCCATCAAAGGGGATATTAGGTTCTGTTTTTTATTACTCCCTGTAAAACATAGGATTATTGCTTCTGGCAATAGATAGATAGATACAGTAGTATATTTCTAATTTGCAAGCTCATTTTTCGACTATTATATGTTATTATGTGGTACCAAAAGGGTATCTTAGTGGTTAATATTGAGATCATGGCACCAATTAGAATTATTACCATAAGTTCTTCAATTCAGCTGTTATGTTTTTGGCTATAGCGCAGACGTAGCGCCACCAATTAGGCGTGATAGCCGTGGGTCGAGTGCACATACATATATATATATACAGTAGTCCCTCTATTATTTGGACGTCCAGTATTCGGATGCATCATTATTCGGACATCGTAGGCTGTCCGACCCCCAAAATGCCCAAAAATTCGAAAAAATAAAAAAAAAATCTGATTTTTTTGGACCCTGTCAGTTTGAATTTCCCACACGCGACGACCAGCTGTGTTTTCGCGCCTCCTGCCTCTCTCACGGTCTCATTTCCCGCTCCGCTCCTGGCTCGTCAACACGTTCTCAAAATGGCTGCTGAAGTGTTTGGATTTGTGGTGATACCCTACCTCCTGCAGGGCTTGATGCTGCTCTTCACCTTCTTCATCATGTGTGTGATGATGTCTCCGCCACCTGAGAAGAGGAAGAAAGTGGTTCTGACTCTGGAGAAGAAGAGGGAGGTATTGGAGAAGGTGGACGCCAGGTGCCCGACATCACGGATCCTCCGTGAATTCAACCTCCCTCGCTCCACTTTGTTTGATGTCAAGAAGTCCCGAGACAAACTACAGCAGTACACGGCTGATTTTGCTTTGAAAACCAGACGGAACGTGGAGAGGAAGATGATGTTTACTCCTAAGTACGCTGAGATTGACTAAATTCTCCAGGACTCGTCACTAGACCACACTGGAATTTACTGTTATGTACAGTGCAGTGAAGTGATGTGATGCAAGGTATGTGAAAGAAAATGTTGTGGAAAGTGCTTGTGAGAAGTGCTGGTGAGTGCAAAGTGCACTGGAAGTGCTAAGGTGTGTCAGGTGCAAGGTCTTACTGTCAGAGTCTGAGATGACCGAGCGGGTTATACATGAGGACGGCGGCATCATTCTTGTAAGTACCCTAACTTCATCAAAATGCCTTGTTTTGTTCTTTCCATATCATTAATCTCTTGCATAAACTGTGTGAAAGATGATTTCCATAATGATTTTCATGTCTAACCTGTTTTCAGCATGATGTAAATTGGTAAAAAAATTCCCATAAATGTTAATCATAATTTCCTGCTTTCAATTTAATTTTTTCATGCATGGTTGTGAAGTGCACCATCTATGAAAAAGGTGAATGCCATTGATTTGTGTGAAAGATGATTACCATAAAGATTTTCATGTCTAACCTGTTTTCAGCATGCTGTAAATGGGTTAAAAAATTACCATAAATGTTAATCATAATTTCCTGCTTTCAATTTAATTTTTTCATGCATGGTTTTGAAGTGCACCAGCTATGAAAAAGGTGAATGCCAGTGAATTTCATGTCCGGTCATAACCTAACCTAACCATTTTGTTAATCATAATTCCTGATTTTAATTTAATTTGTTCATGCATGGTTACCATTAGTACTGAAGTGCACCAGCTGTGAAAAAGGTGAATGCCATTGATTTTCATGTCCTGTACCTAAACAAAGCTGCCAACTCAGTGAACAGCTGACCCTGACTTACCTCAAATTCATTCTTTTTGGGTAAAATTTAAATGAATTCATGCTTTGTGTTCATTATTTTAGTTCACTACCTGTGAAAAAGGTGAATGCCAGTGAATTTCATGTCCAGTCATAACCTAACCTAACCTAACCTAACCTAACCTAACCTAACCTAACCTAACCATTTTTCTGGTAACAATTTATATCATATACTGTATTTGATGCTTTTTATCCAATAATTTAGTGCATAAAATGTGAGAAAAGATGATTTCCATGTCCGATACTTACTTATACTATGGTGGCAAGTTCTGAGCACCTATGCCTTACTCACCTCTAAATCATCATTTTTTGGTTAGAATTCAATTAATTCATGCTTTGTGTTAGCATTATTTATGTGAAAGGGGACCTAAATAAGTGCTATACATGTCCAGTAGGGAGGTAGAAAGGTAGTTTTCTGATTTAGGTTAGGTTAGGTTAGGGTCATGAATGACCGGTGCTGGAGCTTCAGCGCCAATATTCAGACAAGACCAATGTCCGGACATGCATTTGGCTCTATTACGTCGGATAATGGAGGGATTACTGTATATATATATGTATACTTGTATATGCAAAATAACCACAGGAGAAATGAAAGCAGTGACGTTGAGTACTTTCTTATATTACATCTTCAGACAGAGTGAGATAGAGATGTGAAGGGTAGAGGCCTTTTATGCACGCCCACATCCGGGAGTGGCACACAGAACAGAGGATGACAATAGGCAGCATCCTTAGGGATGCACTTGACAAAAAGGGGGGGGGGAGGTAAATACTATTGCGGCTCAACTAATGCTAGGTGTATCCCACACAGGTGTGACTACACTACCAGGAGACGACAAGGAAGAATCAGTTATTTGTCTGGGGGATGCTGCATTAAAATTAATTCATTTAACAATTTATCACACTTAAAATTACCATAGCTCATGTTTACATTCTTTTCATATGTGCCAGAAATTAGGCAAGATTCTATTACATTTCTTTCATCAAAGCTTTTTGATCTTGTTAGAACCTTAGAGCCAGCCTAGTCAGTATGGTGATCACTGGATGCTCTGTGCTGAAATAAACCACTACTCTGTTGGGCTGTCCTTACACTGTATTTTTGTTGTGAGATTCTAGTTTCAAAATCTTTCCCAGTTTGTCCTATGTAAAATTTGTTACAGCTTTTACATGAGATTTTGTAAACAATGCCTGAATTACTGAAATGGCTGTTTTTGATAAGGTTTTTTTTTTTATGGTGTTCTCATATTTTAATACTACTTGTACATTAAATTTCTTCAGTATGTGAACAACATCAAGAAAATTTTCGTGGAAGGGAGGGAGAAGGGTTCTTTGAAAATTCTGGCAATCTGGCTTATTAGTTTTTCCTTCAAGGAATCGTTTCTTGGCTGTATTGTGGTGCTGAGTTAGTATACTTGGTGGATATTTTAGCTTCTTTCCAATGCTCTGAATCATTTTTAGTTCATCATCTAAAAATTCTAGGTCTGAAATTCTATATGCTCTCAAATACATGGATATGAACACAGATCATTTTACATTAATGTGATGGTTTGAATAATAATGTACATATGACATAATATTTGTAGGTTTTCTGTATTCTTTAGTCTTCAAAACATTTTGGTCCCTGATAACTTTTACGTCCAAAAATGGCAGTTCATTATCCATTTCCATCTCATGAGTATAGTTTATCGATGGAACTAACGAATTTAATTGCAGGAGAAATTCATCAACAGGAAGACTATTAGGCCAGAAGCAAAGGATATCATCTACGTATCAGAGGCAAACTATGTTTTGCTCCATTACAGAGGTCAGTAAATGTTTCTCAAAGTATTCCATGTAAATATTTACCAGAACTGGGGAAAGGGGATTACCCATTGCCGTACCAAATTTTTTTGTGTAATATTTGCCTTCAGAGGTAGAAGACGAGTTTATCATGCACAATTTAATTAGCTTGATAATGTTTTCAGAGGGAATACCATC
>JAGKTI010038628.1:0-10690 GCA_018397915.1 Birgus latro | reverse complement strand
GCCATGGAAGCAATAATCATTCCATGGAAAATCAAAGAAGTACTGCCTGAGGGCCTCCCAATCTGCAGCTCCAAAGTGCCACAGGTGGCGTTTCTTTGGAGGGTCCACAGGCCAGTACTGGAGCGATTGGACATGTTAAGGTAATAAGATTGTGATCGGAGGAGCCCAACGGAGAGAAAAGATGAACAGTGTAAGCAGAAGGATTAGTTGTTAGGAAAAGGTCAAGTATGTTGGAACTCTCTCCAAGGTGGTCAAGGATACGGGTAGGGTGCTGTACAAGCTGCTCTAGGTCATTGAGGATAGAAAAGATGTAGGCTTGTTCACCAGGTGGATCAGTTACTATTTACAGTATACAGATATATAGAAGATCTATTATTGAGACAGAAAGGGGGGGGGATTTAAGGACACTCTCAACTGACCTGTTGACCAGATGCCGCCAGGACTCACAATGAGCATAGGAGAGAAGATACGCGCTCGCTTGCTGCTGTTGTCCTGACACCGGATCTGGCTTTGGCTATTACTCTACAGTTTACTTACTATAACAATCATCAAGGAACTTGCAACAAGGAATTTTCTCTTTCCTCTTACTTAGACAAACTGACTTATGATGTTACAAATTTTGTGGCAGTAACATGGGTCTGACAGTTTTTACCGAAGCCTAAACTCACGAGTTTTAATTAATTGTAACCATGTGTCGCAGTTGTCTGGTCTACGTGATCTGGCGCCAGTGAAAATAAATAAATTTAGCAGCTACGAATGACTATAATCAATAATCAGACTTTACCTGAGCTCATACACATGATTATTAAGTACAAGATGATAATAACAATCCCAACTACATAATTCTGAATTCAAAGTGTAAATACAACCTATCGCGAATTTTAACCTCGAATTAACTTTCTTTGCCTCTTTATCAAAAACAGATCATGCTTTTGCACGTAATCTCGCTCCAGACAGTCTTACCTATTAACAATATCACACTCCTGCTACACTTTAACGAGGATCAAGCCCAAAAAATGAATTTTGAGGTCCACTTCCCATACATTGCATCAATTAAACCGGGGTCCAGGACTACACTTACACCACACACCTTAAACTAACTTAAACTACACTTATATTACACCTACATTATACTTACACTAACTTATATTACACTTATATTAACTTATATTACACTTATACTAACTTATAAATTACAGCATTACATACTGTCATGTAACAACTTTTTCACGTCCATTCGCACCTCCCTGTTTCTTATCACTGCTTTCAACGAACCAGCAACCTTCCTTCCCTGCTGTACCCTTTCAAGTGCTTCACCCTCCAGACCTCCATCCTTACTCATCACACTACCCAAGTACTTAAATGCACTCACATTCTCCATATCTTCCCCATCCAATCTCACTGTACATTCACTGGATTCACTTCTCTCGAAGACCGTCACTTTACTCTTCCCTACATTCACCTTTAGATTCCGTTTCTTACACACTCTTCCAAACTCATCTAAAAAGCCTTGCAGTTCCCCTTCGTCTTCGCTCAACAACACAGTATCATCTACAAACAACAGTACAGGGAGTTTCCAAACACTGCCCTCTCTCACTAGGGCCGCTTCAACATCCACCGCCTGACTTTGTATCTCTTTTATAACCCCATCCATGTACAAATTGAACAACCATGGAGACATGACACATCCTTGTTTCAATCCAACCTTCAAATGGAAAGATTCACTCAGTTTGCCACCCACATGCACTGCAGCCTTAGCACCCTCATACATACTCTTCACTGCCTTCAACAACTTCCCATCCACTCCATATATTCTTAATACTTTCCACAATCCTTGTCTATCCACCCTGTCATATGCTTTCTCCAGATCCATGAAGGCTGCATACAACTTCTTTCCCCTCTCTAGAAACTTTTCCACTAAGGATCTAAGAATGAATATCTGGTCTACACAACCTTTTCCCTTCCTAAAACCTCCCTGTTCTTCTCCAACTAATTCCTCTGTTATTTCCCTAACTCTGTCAATAATTATCCTACCATATACTTTTTCTATTACACTGAGAAGGCAAATGCCCCTATGAATACCACACACTTCTTTTTCCCCTTTTTCTTTGTACAGAGGAATAATTATACCTGACCTCCAATCCTCCGGGACTCTACCCTCCTCCCACGCCAATCTGCACACCTTCCACATCCACAGGTTACTTGTTATAATTCCTGGATTACCACGGCTACTGGGCATTTTTAGAACTCTAAAAGTTATAAATGAGGATTTAGAATGCATGATACACTGACCACTGACGCATCCAATTGTAGTGGTGGCTGGTAAACAACATGGCCAATTGGAGAGATCATTCTCATTGAGTCCACAATAATGGGCAACTTTGGCTTTCTTCTCACTGCCTTCAGTCCTAATTACTTCAAACTTTTGGGTGCAAGTTAAAGTTGGTTTCTTCTTCCCCTTCCTCAAAGAAGTTGTAGGCTTAGGAGGGTTACGATCGGCCATGGTAACAATGGGCAGGTGGAAGGGGGGGGGGGAATAAAAACTCATCCACCACAGCAGAACCACATGCTGTCAACAGAAAGGAGACAATGCACTGAGCTGGGCAAACACTGAGGTTCACACGTGAGTGCCCTTCATGCTTGGTGTGGGAGGGAAGTGCTGTGATTGGCTTAGAGTAAGTGCTATGCTTGAATATGATTCGTTTAGTAATTAACGGTCAACTAGACACATGGACTTGAGGCAATGGTGGCACGTATTACACAAGGCATCGGAAAACCTTCATTTTCGAGGCTGCATCCGCGAATTTCATGTAATTTCTGCGATTTGCTGATGTTGCAAACTGTTGCATGATGTAGCCGTGTATTGAGAATCCGCTATTTAGAAGATTCTACTGTATTTCTAAACCATATTGACCAATAATATGAGAACCTAGGAAGGATTATTGAGGAATCAGAAAATGAAATCAAATGGTAGCCAAATGTAACTTTACAGCCCTACTTTATCACAGTGTACCAGCAAGTTTAATTTTTCTTCAAAAAATGATGTCAACTTTTCTAACTCTGATGGGCGCAATTTTTTTACCAGTTTTAGTTTTCCATTATTATTATTATTATTATTTTACATTTTTTCCTATGTGAGTTGATCTGAAGTATGAGTATGTTATTAAAAACATATTTTTATAAAAATACAAAAAACTAATCTCATTTTACTTAACATACGAGTATGTTATTAAAAACACATTTAAAAAAAAATACAAACAAACAATTTCATTTTACTTAACATGAAGATATTACAGTGTACAGCTGACCCTCTGTATATGTGCATCAGTATGGATTACTGTATTTCAATTTGCACGGTGAGTCAAACCTATACCTAAGCAGTTTTACGCACTTGAGAAAATCATTTGCAATACACTGGAGGTGGAGATACAGTACATCCTTCAACTTTGCAAATTTTAACTTTGCGATTCACCAATTTTGCGAGGTAGTTCCAAAAGTCATGGATTTTTTAACACAACCACAACCATGCTGAGAATTAACAATGCATAACCTGGCCATTATCCTCGCTGTCACTGACCAGCTGAAACCACTGTGAGCAACGAATGTGACCAATTTAGGGCTCAGGAAGCATGCCACGGTGTTGACAGGGCCTTTCGCTTTTATGCTGACCTTCACAGAGATGGGGTTAACAAGAGGAAGCAGTCTCTAATCACAAAATTCATGAGAACCCCAAGAGACCCTGCCCATCGACCAGCCGTCCTGCCACCCCTCTCCAAGCAGCCAGCGATCCTAGCATCCCTAACCTATTTTATTCTGATGACCCCAGTGATGAATCTGATTTCGAGGGATTCATAAGAGAGGCATAAAAAACACAGCAAGATGTAGAAATATCTGACGACAGTGATAGTGATGACGTAGGCCCAGCGGGGCCACAGTAGCCGCACCCAAGGCTCGGCCCGCCACCAGTCCCGTACAAAAGAGGTACAGTCGAGAGAAAGAGTGGGAAAAAGTGCTTAACTTGGGGTGATGTCAACCAATTTGCCTTTACTTCATATATTTAATTGTTTCAATTTTGCAAATTCTGATTTTGCGAGGGTTTTTGGTGACCATATTCTCGCAAAATTGGAGGAAGGACTGTATAAGTTCAGAAATTCACTTGTGCAATTATGTGATACAGTAATGGCACCATCAAAAGTGGGAACTAGGAGAGAATCGTTCACCACACAGTGGTGTCATATCTAAAGTCCATCCTCAATATGTAATGTGCACTGCAGTTCCAAACAATTTAAAAATTTTGAGTGCTAAAGTGACAAAAATTATGTGATATGAGTGAACACTACAGTCACCCCCCATTTTTGAGGGGGCTTGCCTTTGCCAGCTCCAATATTCATGGGGTCTATCCATCTATCTACTGCCAGATGCCTTAATCCTCTAAGGGGTGGCCACAAACAAATCGTCTCCACGTCACCCTGTTCCCCGCCCTGCTCCCAGCTCACACCCCCTCTCTCATATACCTTTCCACTCCATCCCTCCATCTCATCCTTGGCCTCTCCCTCCCTCCACCTCACTCACATACACTCTACTCGCCAGTCTCTCGTTCTTCATCCTTTTCATGAGGTACTCTGAAGATTTTCTCAAAAAGTAACCAATTTTGTTGTGGGATTCAGCAAGTGCCCACAATAGTCACAGAAGGTTTCCAACAGATTTGAGGCAATGTATTTTCCCCTGTAAAGCTTTGTTATGACTTGCCTGGCCAGCCAACCTGCTCTATGCTCACCCTCTAAACCCTTCCCCATACCAAACCCACAGCCACAGGCTTAAATTTAAAAAATATTACATTTCAGTTAATACAAGGACTGTCAATATAATGACTGATGTTAATAATGAATAACAAACAGGCCTAAAAACATATAAGTGATTGGCTACAAAGTCCAATAAGCCAAACAGAATTCATGCAAGGCTAAGTTGTGAGAGGCTGACATCTGAGTAGTGAGTACGATTGAAAATCAACAACTAAACAAACTATGATAAACATGGTCCAGTAAAAGTCCTCTTATTGGCCATTACTATTTCTCACAGTTTGACACAGGGGTACAAATAATCCATGGCTATTTAATAACAAACATGATACAGTACAAGTCTTCTCAATTGGCATCTGGTCTTACAGTATTTCCACTCTTTCGGTGGTTTTCATAAATAGTCCCATTACGAAAGTTCTCTGCTCTTCCGGCACATATGCTGAGCTGATGGCACCCACAACAGGGTCGGCAGCTTGTCGCTGGTACCTGTGCGCCCATAGCTGCCAATTTGGCACTGTTGGCACTTGATCTAGAACTTTCTATAATAATTCAGCACTAATAAATATAAGATTTTCTTATATATCTAGCGCATTTTGAAGTTAAATTTAACGCAAAAATTTGAACAGTTCACATATAGCTAAGCGCACTTTAAAGCTGAGCTTAGTGCTTTTGAAGATTTCTTCTTGCCAACACTGCATACGCCGTTGGCCATCATGACTTGTGAGTGTCTGACTTTGTGAGTGGGACCTTTCGAAAGTTTGGAAACTTTGTTGTGCTATTTTATGGTGTACAGTCATGGTCATAAATACTGTAATCACCTATCCTCTGGTACCCCGTGCCTCAGGCTGGCTCCTTTATGCACGGCAAGTCACACTGGAGTAAGAAGGGCTGACAGGGGTCAGAGAGAGAAGGAAAGGTGGGTGGGGGGGGATGAGTGATGGTGTGGAGGTGGGGGGAGGGAGGGTAGGTAGGGGAGGGAGAATGAAATGCAGTGATGGTCACATTTTTTGTCTATTTTCTTTCATTCAGGGCACAATATAAAAAAGTTAATATGTGGTAGATAATGCTGCATTACACCTTGTATAGTGGCATCAGATAACAAGCTTTAGAGTGGTGATATCATGGGCTGGCTCGTGAGAGAAATATACTGACAAGACAGATCAAACATTAGCGTGGAGCCAGATATTTGTGCTTCGTTCGTTCGTTTCGTTTCGTTTTTGAAGGCTGCAACATGCTTGCATGCGTCGGCCTTTTTGGATTGGAGCGTGTAGCATTTTATGACCGGATGCCCTTCCTGATGTCTACCAATGACCCTTGGGTGGATTCGATCCTCCGACCCTACGGCCAGAGCAGAGCGCTCTAACCCACTGAGCCACGGCTGCTTATCCGAGTATTTTTACTTCGGACGCAGAATGGAATCTGGATGGCTTTGACTTCCATAATGTTTATGTAAGAAATGTCCTCTACCCTTACATGTAATTAATTTTTGTAACTAAATATTAAATGCAACCTTTGACATGGCTGTGTCCACAGTAAATCTGATCATCCTCTTGGTACGCTCCCTCTATACAGTCAATATCATATTTAACTCTTTTATGGCATCTCTATGTGAAATGGCAATTGAAAATCCCTTTAAGACCCGAATGCCCAAGTCCCGGACATTTTGGGCTGGGGCCTTTGGAGTCCAAAACTGCCCCAAAATGCAAAAAATCTGAAAAAAATCCAAAATCTTTTTGAACCATAACTTTGAATTTGGTGTGTGGCACCAACCAGCTGTGTTTTGGTGGGTAGACAGTGGTCCCCTGCTTCCCTCCCCTCCTCAGTTTCCGCCTAACTACCAACGGGAGTAGGGGCTCCTCGCAATGGCTGCCACACATGCTCGTTTTTGTGAACAAACAGTGAATAAACTGTAATACCTTGCCACTAGACCACATGGGAATTTACAGTGTTGTGCAGTGTTAAGAAATTAGAAATCAGAGTGCAAAGGATTAAGTGCTTCACAACACTGGAGGCGGTTTAATCTCCGTAATGGACGGACATGTAAGGACGGTACCCTGGATACTGCTAAATATTTTCCATACTCACCTCTAATTCCTCATTCTCTGGTTTCATTTCATTTATTTCATGCTTTCTGTTCCTTATTGGTGTGTACAGGGTCTGAAAAAGGTGATGTTTATGTCTGGTTGGGAGTTTCATTAGGCTGTCAGTTGGTAAATATTTTCCATACTCACCTATAATTCCTTTCTCTGGTTCCATTTCATTTATTTCATGCTTTCTGTCCCTTATTGGTGTGTTTAAGGTCTGAAAAAGGTGATATTTAAGTCTGGTTGGGAGTTTCATTAGGCTGTCAACTGGTAAATATTTTCCATACTCACCTGTAATTCCTCATTAACTGGTTCCTTTTCAGTTATTTCATGCTTTGTGTCCCTTATCTGTGTGAATAGGGTCATAAATAGGTGCTATTCATGTCCGGATATGTAGGCGGTTTTATGAGTTAGGGTGGGTTAGGGTCCATAAGTACCTGTCCAGAAGCCTCAGGCCCAAGACCCGGACAAACCCAAGATCCGGACATGCCTATGGCTCTATTACGTTGGATATTGGAAGGATTACTGTATATCTGATGTCTGTGTGCATGGGTGGATATAATAACGATATCTCTCATAATCTGTTAGAAGGAAAATTAAACAAAATCCTACCCAAACTCCCAAAATATATCTGTGTCAATGTGTACTGACATTGGTCAAGCCAAAGAAACCAGGAAAGCCTTTGTAAGTTGCCTAGTGGCCTCCTGCCTCACCTCTTGCTGTCTTCATGGCACCAAAGAAACAGTGTTGTTAATGGTTTACTGGTTTCATCTGAACAACTCCCACTCGTCCTTGGTGTGCTGGTGGAGCAGTGCCCGTGTCCTCTCTTTCTCTAATAACAATCTGGTCCCCCACAGTCTCGATGGCTCTACACTAACGTCTGATCTATCACGACTGTATATTTCTCTCAGACAGCCCTTGATATCGCCACTCAAAAGCTTGTTATCTGACGCCGCTACACAAGGTGTTATGCACCATTATCTACCAAATATTAATTCCTTTTTATCATGCCCTGAATAAAAGAAAATAACCAAATAATGTGACCACCACTTCACATTTCATTCACCATCCTCTACCTCCCCTCCCTCACCCCACCCACTCACCATCATTTGTCCCTCCATCCACCTTCCCTTCTCTCTCTGACCCTTCCCCCTCAGCCCCTCTTACCCCAGTGTGACTTGCCATGCATTAAGGAGCCAGCCTGAGGCATGGCATACCAGAGGATAGGTGATTATTTATGACCATGACTGTACATATGTAAATACACCTAGGTTAGGGTAAGTTCACATCTTTCTTATGTTTCTGCCCGGAATCGTGCTAAGTCTGTTCTTCGTACTGCTAAAAATAATTTCAACCGCACTAAATGTTCCCAACTCTCCAACTCAAATTCTTCATGCTCCTTCTGGCACCTTGCCAAAAACCTTTCTAACAACTTTACCTCATCATCCTTCCCTCCTTTTTTCTGCTCTGATGGCTCTGTAGCTATTTCTTCTACTGATAAAGCCAATCACTTTGCTCAGACTTTCTCCTCCAATTCCATCTTAGACGATTCTGGTGCTGTTCCTCCATTACTTCCCCCCTCTGACTTCCTTATGGCTGACATTAAAATTTCTTCACCTGATGTATTTTCAGCCATCACTGGCCTCAATACTAACAAGGCATATGGTCCTGATGGGGTCCCTCCTGTTGTCCTCAAGAACTGTGCTTCTGTGCTTACACCCTGCCTAAGTAAACTCTTTCGCATTTGTCTATCAACTTGTACCTTTCCTTCTTGCTGGAAGTTTGCTCTCATTCAGCCAGTCTCAAAGAAGCCAAAGAAGGATGACCATTCCCAACCCTCTAACTATCGTCCAATTGCTTTAACATCGTTTCGTTTTTTGAAGGCTGCAACATGCTTGCATGCGTCGGCCTTTTTGGATTCGAGCGTGTAGCATTTTATGACCGGATGCCCTTCCTGATGTCTACCAATGACCCTTGGGTGGATTCGATCCTCCGACCCTACGGCCAGAGCGGAGCGCTCTAACCCACTGAGCCACGGCTGCTACACCTGTGTTTCAAAAGTGTTTGAGTCTATTCTTAACAGAAAAATTTTAAAGCATCTTTCCTATCACAACCTTCTTTCTGACTGTCAGTATGGGTTCCGTCAGGGATGCTCCACTGGCGATCTTCTCACCTACCTTTCAGACTCCTGGTCATCCTCCTTTCGGGACTTTGGCGAAAGCTTTGTCATTGCACTTGACATCTCAAAGGCTTTTGATCGAGTCTGGCATAAATCTATAATTTCCAAACTGCCCTCTTACGGTTTCTATCCTTCTATCTGTGCCTTCATCTCCGGCTTCCTTTCTGGTCGTTCTATAGCTGCTGTTGTAGACGGCCACCGTTCTTCTCCTACATCTATCAACAGTGATGTTCCTCAGGGCTCTCTCCTATCATCAACTCTCTTCCTTTTATTCATCAATGACCTTCTAAGCTGTACATCTAACCCTATTCACTCATATGCTGATGATTCCACCCTTCACCTTTCCATTTGGTTCCCTCAATGCCCACCTCAGCAGTTACTTCAACAAACAAGGGATGAGGCTATGGCACACCTAATGTCTGACTTGGCTCATATCTCTGACTGGGGTAAAAATAATCTTGTTTTTAATGCATCAAAGACTCAGTTCTTGCACCTATCAACCCGAAAAAACCTTCCACAGGAGTACCAGCAGATGTTTAATAATGTCCAGCTCGTTCCAACATCATCCTTGAACATGCTTGGGGTTTCATTCACTCGGGATTTATCTTGGAAATAACATATTACATCTCTTGTGAAATCTGCTTCCAAGAGATTAGGTGTGCTAAACCGACTCTGAACCTTCTTTACCCCTACACAGATGTTGACTTTATACACGGGTTTTATTCGCCCGTTTGGAGTACAACTCTCATGTGTGGGGAGAATCCCCACATACAGCCCTTCTCAATAGGGTGGAGTCAAAGGCTTTTTGTCTCATTAACTCTCCTCCTCTTACTAGCTCCCTTCAACCTCTGTCTCTTTGCCACACTATTGCATCTTTATCTCTTTTCTGTCGCTACTTCAGTGGCCACTGTTCCTCTGAACTGTCAGCTTGCATCCCTCCACCTCTACGACGGGCACATAGTACCTGTCTAGCAGCAACCTCTCATCCCTTTTCTGTCCAACTCTCTAATGGAAGAGTTAACCGTTACTCCCAGTCCTTCATTTATGCAACTTGTCAACTCTGGTTGACAAGTTGCATAAATGAAGGACTGGGTCCCGGAGGATTGGAAGTCAGGTATAATTATTCCTCTGTACAAAGGAAAAGGGGAAAAAGCAGTGTGTGGTAATCATAGGGGCATTTGCCTTCTCAGTGTAATAGGAAAAATATATGGTAGGATACTTATTGACAGAGTTAGGGAAATTACTGAGGAATTAGTTGGAGAAGAACAAGGAGGTTTTAGGAAGGGAAGAGGTTGTGTAAACCAGATATTCATTCTTAGATCCTTAGTGGAAAAGTTTCTAGAGAAGGGCAAGAAGTTGTATGCAGCCTTCATGGATCTGGAGAAAGCATATGACAGGGTGGATAGACAAGGTTTGTGGAAGGTATTAAGAATATATGGAGTGGACGGGAAGTTGTTGAAGGCAGTGAAGAGTATGTATGAGGGTGATAAGGCTGCAGTGCGTGTGGATGGCAAACTGAGTGAATCTTTCCATTTGAAGGTTGGATTGAAACAAGGATGTGTCATGTCTCCATGGTTGTTCAATCTGTATATGGATGGGGTTATAAAAGAGATACAAGGTCGGGCAGT
>JAGKTI010038627.1:414-10690 GCA_018397915.1 Birgus latro | reverse complement strand
CCCTACCCCCAGGGGGGAATGTATAGCTGGTTCGGAGAAGCCACTTGGGTCTGACGGAAAGGTATCGAGGTGTTTCGTATGTGAGTCTAGATTTCATTGGGCACGTGACTGTCCGGATGCATACGAAAATGGCTTATATGCTCTTAGCTGCATGCAAACTTTCAGACAGTGAACGACAACTAGTGATGTCTGTGATAACTGAGGTGACATATGAAAATATGAAATCTGCCCTGAATCGTATTTTTGCTGGTGAAATTGGCAGGCAGAACGAAGCATCCGTGTCCGCCCGGGAGGTGAAAGACGAACCAGTATTTTGGAGTGACGAAGTTGAGGGTGACGAAACGCTTTATGCTAGAGGTACTCGACAAGGACGGAGAATGTTGCGGGGTGGTGCAATACGTGATCGACGTCGGGGTAGTGGCCGATGTTCAACTGTATCTGCTAGAATTCCCCAACGCTCATCCACCGGCAGGAGGCAGAACCCACTTGGGTCTGACGGAAAGGTATCGAGGTGTTTCGTATGTGATTCTAGATTTCATTGGGCACGTGACTGTCCGGATGCATACGAAAACGACGGCAGTCGAGAAGAGAATTCTGAAACAGTGCATCTGTCGTTATTTATGGGCTATGCGGATGATGCCGCTAGTAGAGGTAAGTCACAGACTCTAGTAGACGAATCTAAGGGATGTGCTCTTCTAGACACAGGGTGTTCTACAACTGTATGTGGAGTTGAATGGATCAATTGCTAGGTATTGGTATCTGTGCGTAAAAGATCAGTTGTTGAGTCTCGGAGCTAAAGTATCATCACTGGATTCAGCGCTGTTCTCTTGGAGCAATGGTGGCAAAGTCGAAGGAATTGTATGCATCTACGTCGACGACTTCCTTTGGGCTGGTACACATGAGTTTGAACAGCAAGTGATAAATCGGTTGAGTCAAATATTCCTCATCGGCAGTTCAGAATCAAAAGCCTTCAAATACGTTGGTCTCAATGTCATCTCCAACATCGATGGCAGCATAACGCTCGACCAATTCCAGTATGCTTCATCCCTGAAACCAGTCACGCTGAGTAAACATCGTGCAGCAGTAAAATCAGGGGAGCTGTCCGAGTCAGAGAAAATGGAGTACCGAGCATTAATTGGGCAACTCAATTGGACTGCCATATACACTCGGCCAGATATTGCCTTTGATGTGTGTGAGTTGAGCGTGAACAGCAACCAAGCTACCGTAGCGGATTTGCTTAGACTCAATAAGGTGATCTCAAGGGTGAAGACTGACAACATGAAGCTATACATTCCAAGAATGGGGCCGATCGAGGACTGTCATATAGAGTGCTTTTCGGATGCCTCATTTGCCAACCTTGTAGGCAATGGATCGCAGGGAAGTTTTGTGATCTTCCTACGAGATGCTAGTGAGGCAAGATGTCCTATATTTTGGCAGACACGGAAGATCAGGAGGGTCGTCAAATCTACCTTATCTGCTGAGGCGTTGGTGCTGCTTGAATGTGCTGAAACTGCTGTATATCTCTCCAACATATTGCGTGAGGTTTCTGGATGTGGAAAGATCAAAATAAAGTGTTTCGTCGATAACAAGAGTCTGGTGGACGCCCTTTACTCCTGTAAGAGCGTAGAAGACAGGAGATTGCGCATTGATATTGCTGTGTTGCGGGACATGTTGGAGCGGGGAGAGATTGATGATGTATCCTGGGTGGATACATCACAACAACTGGCTGATTGTCTCACCAAGAAAGGTGCCTCGACCGAGCGGCTGCGTGCAGCAGTCAGCCGAGACTAGAAAGTTTATAATACTTTAAGAGACATCACATATCTGTATGTGGCCACAGACTGGGTCTTGATAGTAATTAAACAAAAGTGTATGTATTGGATACATAGTGTGTATCGGGTGTTGATGGTACTCACACAAAAGTCTATGTATTGGATACATAGTGTGTATCAGACGCAAATAGACCATCCAGCTTTGTCCTTGGAATCATCTGTCAAATTAAGAAGACAGGACGAGAGTGTTAGTGTGTGTGCGCACGCACACATCTGCTAAGTCACGAGTGATGACGTCATCGGAAGGTTCCTGTGGTATGCAACCGGGAGCCTTGGTAGTTCACGTCGTAAAGCCGGCTGGGTGAGTGTGGTTTGTCTAGTTCCAACACAAACCATCTCAATCTACTTTTTCCTTATCACAACACCAATACAATCCAATCCCATCCTACCTCTAAACTTCTCCATCGTAAACCTCCTAGGCATCGCACTCAAGGGCACACTGCACATCAATTTAATTATTGCCATTTCTATACGTCTGAGCCAGCGAATATCCTCTTCCTTTACTGCCCAGGTCTCACTACCATACAGTACTACACTCCTAACACATGTTGAATACAAAGATCCCTTAGCACGGAGGGAGAGCCCTCTCAATGTCAGGAGAGGCAACAGCTCTCTAAACGTCTTAAAACCAATCCTTACTCTAGCCACAGAGCTAGCTCCAGCCCCACCTCAAGCACATAACATGTCTCCCAAATAACAAAACTCTTTTACACACTCAAGAGACTCACCAGCAGGTTCAATCCTTTCATGGCTGGCAATCTCCACATGCTCTCCCCAACAAACCACACACATGAAATTAGCATTACCTTGCAGTGTACCTCTAATACCATTACATCTCTTATGTAACCACTTATCAAAAACACTACATAAGATGAAATTACTTCCCACGTTCTTCTGGCAAATCGCACATGGTCACTTTCCCTCTTCTTTACAGTACTGCCACCAGCCTTTGACACCATCACTTTTGCTTTATCTGCATTTACTCTTAAGCTACTGTGCCCTATACGATCTCTCCACTTCCTAAATCTTTCCTCTGCCTCCCTTTCATTTCCTGCAATCAACACCAAATCATTAGCATACATCTTCCATTTCTGAGGTCACGTGAGAGGGCTTCAAGTACCACAGTAAACAACATCGGGCTCAAGACTGACCCTCTGATGCTCATCAACATTCACAGAAAACTCATCATTCAAATCTTCATTCACCCCTGCCTGGGTGCAAGCACCCACATACATGGCCATAACCACCCTAATGAGCCATTCCTCAATCCCAAGCCTTCTCACTGCCCACCTCTCTAAGGACTCTGTCAAAGGCATTTTCCAAATCAAGAAAAACAAATTACAGTTCCCTTTTCTTTCCCACAGTACATATAATATGGCATCAGTGGTCCTTTTGCCTGGCATAAAACTAAACTGCATCTCATCAATATTTACACTTTCTCTAATCAAGAAAGTTGATAAATATGACAGTATTACTGTACACAAGGGATACCTGTATTCACTCCATTTTAACCAATAGAAAGATTGCTGATTTGACTCAGGCCAACAGTGGCAACTCAGTTCCTTATATTTTCCACAGGTTCCTTGCATTATTCACACTATCCTACTTGCAAGTCATAAAAATTTTGCATATAGGGGTTGCATTGTATATTCTGGGGTCCTTATAGATATGGCAAATCATAAGGTTTAAGCATACAAATAATGTGTGCCCTCTGTATACTGAATGTTAAAGTAGGCAAGCAAGTTAAAGAAATACAAACTGATTTTAGCACACCCTTATTATGAAATCATTCAGAATATCGACCTTTATTGTTGTTACAATTGCACTGTCACTTTGTTTTTTTTCGTTTTTGTAGGCTTCAACATGCTTGCATGCGTCGGCCTTGGTCACCTAATGGCGGCTCTCCGTGCTGCTTGATCTATGGCAGCCTCCCTGTTCAGTCCTTTAACCTTGAGGTCACACTTAATAACCTCGTCCCACATCTCTCTCGGTCTACCCCACACAAGCCCACCCCAATATTAACACTTCTCACCTTCTGCACCCAATTATCATCCCCGATCTTCTCCACATGCCCAAACCATCTCAGTCTACCTCTCCTCATCACAACACCAATACACTCCAGTCCCATCCTACCTCTCAACTCTTCCATCGTAAACCCAGCCCCTCCCAAGCCTTGCACACAGGGACGCACTGCACATCCACCTAATCATTGTCATTTCTGTACGTTTGAGCTTGCGAAAATCCTCTTCCTTTACTCCCCAGGTCTCACTACCATACAGCATCACACTCCTAACACATGCTGCATACAAAGACCCCTTAGCACATAGGGGGAGTCCTTTCAATGTCAAGAGAGGCAACAGCTCCATGAACTTTTTCCAACCACTTCTCACCCTAGCCACAGAGCTAGCTCCAGCCCCACCTCCAGCACACCACTCTCCTCATCTCACTATAGAAGGCATCCCTTACTGCTTGGTTTTCCAGCTTCCATATTTTCCTCCTAGAACATATGTCCTCTTTTTCATCACTCGTTCTTTAAGCACCATGTCACAAATCAATAGTTTGTGCTGCTGACACACCCCTCACTTCCTATAACTTTAACATCCCTCACTAACCTCCTATCAACCCTCCTGACCAGAAAATAATCTATCTGACTGCTATTTCCCCCAGACTCGTATATAAGAGTGAATATTGATGAAATGCAGTTTGGGTTTATGCCAGGTAGGGGGACCACTGATGCCATATTCATTATTTGATGCCCTATTTCTCGTTATACCAACTTTTTCTCATTACACAACTGATGCAAGGCTAAATTTGTTATACAGTCAGTTTCCAAAAATGTATCCCAGTCATAAAATGAAGGTGAGCTGTACTGATACAAAGGCAAGTGTGAATTGTTTCAACTCTTACCCTCCACTGCACATCTTGAATGCTGAAGCCGTAAACCATGATGTGCCTTTAAAATGAAGATTACAGTAGCCTATGACATGCCTTCCGGAGTCACACCTAATTTTTCAAATATAGGAGTATTATATTTTCGTAAGGTATAGAATGCTTGTCTATGCTTGATGAGCGACCATACACTACAAGAGTTGACAAAACCTTTGTCTCATGTTTACTTTCCATGCAAGTCCCTCATTTTCTTTCGGAAGTCATGGTGAGTGCTTCTTGTGACCATCCACTTCTTGTGGTGCCCACAAATGTAAGATATCACTCATAATGAGTATATTACCAAAAATGAGACCATTATTGCCTCATGACAGTGAGAGAAGTGATGATGATGATGATGATGATGATGATGACAGAGATCTTGTGCATGATCTGGCAAGTGAGGGGGAAGAGGAGAGCTAGGAAGGGGAGGAGGAGGAGGAGGAAAGCAGGGTGGGTGACACTACATTATCTTCTACTCCCCCCACTTCCGCTCCTTGTGCCCCAGACGGCTCTGCCTGACATACGCCACCATCACCACAAATGCCATCATCAACAGCAGTCTCATCAGCATCTTTCCTTTATGGCAGCACACACATCCCAACTTATCTGCTCCTAACTAACACACTGATATCATCATCCATTCTTACAAGACCTCGTCTTTCCCACTGTAACAACATTTCACAAAGCTGCAGGCATGATCATTGCCCATTACCCAGACTGAGCTTATCCTCACTGGAATAACTGAAGCTGCTGACTCATTACTCATGCCAATGGGTCGGCACTCTTAGAGCTTTCTCACAAATACCTGTATAGACTATCAGTGCATAAAAATATGGATATCAGTGCAATATCCATATTAACTGATCTCTTGACATCCTTGCTAGGTCACTATCTGTACTACTAAGAGACTGAGACTGTGGGCAACCATTATGCTAAACATATCACTGCCCTCACTAGGCCAACAATTCCATGACTTCTTGTGCAACAAGAGCCAAAAAAATCAGTTTGTCCAGGCTTCAGCACTCTCAACCTGACCTTCAAGCAGTCACTTAGTCTGTAAACCAAAGTAGGTCAAGCTACCTCCCTCTCTCTTACCTGATGCATAGCCAGACCAAGACAGCTTATGATCCTTTCTGGTGAATTGACCACCAAATCTGCTAATTCTGATATATTTTCTTTTAATGCTTCGTTACTGAGCAAAGCCTTAACACTAATTGGGAAGGAACGTCTCTCCTCAATCTCCTCACGCTGTAGGCTTGGACGCAGATCTCGTAGGAATTTATCGAAGGCTTTGAGGAATGTGACAGTTTCACTTCCCTCACTGTACCCTGCAAGAGACACTGTCAATCATAAGGTGTCTAGTTTATCATACAAACTTTACTGTTATTTACTACTACTATTACTGGTACCTAATATGGGATGATTATACCATAATAATAATACTGCAATACTTCATCTATCTATCTATAGCCAGATTCCATAATCCCATAAGGGGTAGCCGTCTGACTCTGAGTTACTTGATTTACGGGGAGGGGCACTAACCCTTCACCAACCCGCTTGCTGACACGTAGGGAACATGTATGGGTTAGTTATATGGTTACCACCTAGCACTGTAAATGGTTTCCTGACTTACAAGAAACCATTAGGCTTGTCACTCAATGTAAAGCCACCTGAAAAGGAAAGAAGAGTACTAAAAAGTGACAAGAAAGACAGGAGAAGTAGGAAGTGATGAGGGTAGACTTGGATAAAAATGATAAAGGTGAAGGGAAGAAGTAGGCAGCATTACATCAAGTGAGTGGATGATGATCGCCACCAACTATATTAAAAAATTCACAGCTCTTTTGTTCGTGGCTTTGGCTATTCACAGGTAACAGTATTATCTGTGACTTAAAAAAAAAAAAAAAAAACACACACACACACACACAGTTCAAACAATCATCAAAATCACTAAAAGCAGGAAACACTGGGAAGAGGAAGGAAATGAGGCAACAGCACTGGAATGGTGAGTATACAATAAGATTTTATTTTCTTTGTGATTTTACACCATGTACTCCCCAAGAGGCTATCATGCTGATCCTACATAGAAGACATTTTGGGAGCATGTAGCCCTCTGTGACTGGATACCCTTCCTGACACCAACCAAGAGCCCTTGGGTGGAATTGGACTATCGACCTCTAAGTCAAAAGTGCACATTCTAACTCAGTGATCCATGGCGGCTAGAGAAATATCTATTTATACAGCTATTTCAATTTTGGTACTAACATGAATATTGTATAGTCACCCCAAGAAGTGATGGCAGATTTTAAAATTGCTTCGGTCACTGCATTGCCGTACGCCAGTGATCCATGGCGGCTAAAGAAATATCTATTTATACAGCTATTTCAATTTTGGTACTAACATGAATACTGTACAGTCACCCCAAGAAGTGATGGCAGAGTTTTAAACTGCTTCGGTCACTGCACTGCCGTACGTTCAATGAAAACTTAGCAGATATGAAGTAAAAATTCTGTGCCTTCATTATGTCATATCAACTAAAATATATATTATATCACACTATGAATTATATAAATGGAATAACATGGGGCAACAATATATTAAAAGTTATCACTTAGATACATTTCCCCAGTGCATTGCCGTTCGTTCACTGAAAACTTAGCAGATATAGAGTTATTCTGTGCCTTCATCACATCATATCAACAAAAATATACATTATATCACACTACGAATTATATAAACTGAATAACATGGGGCAACAATATATTAGAAGTTAACACTTAGATACGTTTCCCGATTTGAATGAATGTGTAATGTATTACTCCGTGCGTGGCGTGCAGTATAGCTCAAGTGTTCCTGATGTATTTACTTCCCAGGATTTCAAATACAGATGCTCTAGTTTCAAAGACCAGTAAAGGAAAATGCTAGTGACTGCAATACACTACCCCATTTTCAAATGCTATGGTGATGCTATAGCAATATGAATGCCTCAAGAATGATATTACCCTTAGTAATGATACTCTACCTAGAGCAGCAGCAAGACCATTCTGTCATTCATTCCTTGTCTTCTCTTCGCATATAACAGTCATAATTAGGTTATCCCAAACTGATGCTAAAGTATTTTCAACTGTAAGGAGGGATGACAGATTTTACCAATTTCTCATACACTAGGCAATACAAAGGACCTAAACATGATTTATAAACTTTTAATCCAGAAGCACATACTTTTTGCTGTATCATTTAATCTGCAATATCATTCTTTTCAAATAAACCACTGTCCTGCTTAGATGAAAATGCCAATTTGGAAGTTTTGAACTCAGTGGTTTGTTTATGAACCTCTGCATTACATTTCTACTGCCTATCGTTCATGCTCTGCGTATACTAGGCTATGACAAGGTGGAATTCTCCAAGGAGCTCTGACTCTCGGCAATTTCCGAGGTTCTCTCAATATCTTATTTACTGGTAGTCCACTTGCTTATGTTAAATCTTCTACAGATTTTTCTTAATGGAAAACTGACCAAATGCAGTGTAATAACTGCATGTCTTTGAGTAAAAGTTGTCTTCTTTCATGCCTGTTGATCAAACCATTTAAAATAGCCTACTAGCTTAATGCCACTTTCCCGTCTTCTATCATCGTCCGTAAAGAAAACAGAAACGGAAATGAATGACTTCAAATTTCCCTCTGGTGTTTTAACAGAAACTAATTTATAAATAATAATGACTCAGTTTAAATGTTTACTGAAGCTGTTCTCTTTTCAGTCATACACTACTAAAAGAGTATTGTTTGTTGTCATACTAGGTTTGAACTCCGCAAATTATTCCTTATTGCCTCTGAGCAATAGTTCTGAAATTTCAATTAATTCCGTTTAGGATTTCCTATTATCGTAACTAACGAACTGCTTCCTACAATTTTGAAATATACCGGTACGCTAGCATTTACTTATTGTTTTCTGTAACAATTTTACATAACAGGTGTCACCTAGTTAAGATATAAGGAAAAGTATGTGCATTATCGCTGACAGAAATCTTCTGGATACTCTGCCGTCACTTCTTAGGCCAACTGTACAAAGTCACTTATACAGTACAGTATAAATTGCAGGGGTCAGTTTACAACACATGCATCACTCAGCCATGCCAGTTCTGCATCTAGGTTTTATTATGGCAACCACAAACCTTCCCATCACTGAAACAGCCTGGTTAGTTCAACCACAAACATTCCCATCACTGAAACAGCCTGGTTAGTTCAACCACAAACATTCCCATCACTGAAACAGCCTGGTTAGTTCAGCCATCTATGTTACTAAGGCAACCACAAATCCTCCCACAGCACTAGAACAGCCTGGTAGTTCAGCCATTTATGTGTTTCTATAGCAACCTCAAACTTTCCCACATCACTGAAACAGCCAGGTTAGTTCTGCCATCTATGTGTTACTACGGAAACCATCGTAACCATACCAAATCACTGAAACTTCTCACACTTTCCTACTAACAACTCTTATCACAGAATATCATTTGCTCTTGCACTTCACTTCTTGTCAAAGAAATATGGTGTGGTGCTGTACAACTGAGGTCCCCAACTTTGGGTTTGCAACCCCAAGTAGGGTCTCTAAGCATTTTTGCTGGGGTTGGCAATCTCTCAAAATATCTAAAAATCATATGTGCTCAATACCCAAACCTAAGATGCTGCAAGCATATACTTTTTTACATTTCTATTGAAAACAAGTATTTGTTGGATTCTCAGCACATAAAAACACAGTCAGCCATTAATGGTATTACAGTATTAAATACTCTTCCTTGGTTGACAAATTTTTTACTCACATATTATTAAAATGCAATTGTTAAGAGTTAAGTACCGTACTGTACATCCATACGCCAATATCCGGCAGTGTTGTATACAGTGGGCGTGTTTGGTCAGCGAGTGTGACGGATATTGAAGCAATTTTCCCCATGAGATACTAAAGAAAAGCCAGAGATGCATTACAGGCCCAAACCCAAATTCTCATATACCTCACTCAATCAACAGTACCTGACATAGAAACACCATAGATAATATTATTATCCCCATAAACAGAGCTAGTGCTAAAAAATGAGATATCAAACATCACATACAGGACAGTAGTCAGGCCAACAGACACAGGGAGAGTGGGAGAGTGGAGTGGATGAGCAGGCCAGGCAGGCAGGAATCAGGGAGGGTGGGGGGAGGGGGGGAGAGAGAAGCAGGGGTGGGGCAGGGTAGGGGGATGAGGAGGAGACAAGCTGAGGTGGGGGAGGGCAGGGGAAGGGGGAGGGCAGGGGAAAGGGGAGGGAGGGGGGACAGGGAGGGAGACATGTAGGCGTGAAGGAGGGTGCAGGGACTGGGAGGGAGACAAGACAGCCAAACTGCCTACTACCCCACACCCTGGTCTCTCTCTCTCTCTCTCTCTCTCTCTCTCTCTCTCTCTCTCTCTCTCTCACACACACACACACACACACACACACACACACACACACACACACACACACACACACTCAGGAGACAAGCA
>JAGKTI010038626.1:0-10690 GCA_018397915.1 Birgus latro | reverse complement strand
CCCCCTCCCACCTCTCTCACATTCACTCTCCTCGTCAGTCTCTCACTCTCTATCTTCTCCACGTGGCCAAACCACCTTAATGTGTTTCTCCTAACGCTTCCTACCACATCCACATCCGTACCACAACGCTCCTTCACTTCGTCATTTGTCAGTCTGTCTCTCCACGTGACTCCACATGCTCCCCTCAGATAACTCATTTCCATTGTTCTTACTCTTGACTTCTGTGCCTCCAACAAGGTCCAAGCTTACTTCCATACGATAGAGTTGGTATCACAATACTGTCATGTAGCAGCTTTTTCACTTCCCTGCTCACTTTCCTGTTTCTTATCACTGCTTTCAAGGAACCAGCAACCTTTCATCCCTGCTGCACCCTTTCAAGCACCTCACCCTCTAAACTTCCATCCTTACTCATCATACTACCCAAGTACTTAAACGCACTCACATTCTCCATATCCTCCCCATCCAATCTCGCTGTACATTCACTGACTTCACTTCTCTCAAACACCATCACTTTGCTCTTCCCTACATTCACCTTTAGATTTCGTTTCTTACACACTCTCTCAAACTCATCTACCAAGTCTTGCAGTTCCCCTTTGTCTTCACTTAACAAAACAGTATCATCTGCAAACAACAGTACAGGGAGTTTCCAAACACTGCCCTCTCTCACAAGGGCCGCTCCAACATCCACTGCCCTACCTTGTATCTCTTTTATAACCCCATCCATATACAGATTGAACACCCATGGAAACATGACACATCCTTGTTTCAGTCCAACCTTCAAATGGAAAAAAATCACAAAGTTCACCACCCACACGCACTGCAGCCTTTGCACCCTCAAACATACTCTTCACGGCCTTCAACAACTTCCCATCTACTCCATATATTCTTAATACTTTCCGCAATCCTTGTCTATCCACCTGTCATATGTTTCCTCCAAATCCATGAAGGCTGCATTCAAATTCTTTCCCTTCTCTAGATACTTTTCCACTAAAGATCTAAGAATGAATATCTGAGCTACACAACCTCTTCCCTTCCTAAAACCTCCCTGTTCTTCTCCAACTAATTCCTCTGTTATTTCCCTAACTCTGTCAATAAGTATCCTACCGTATACTTTTCCGATTACACTAAGAAGGCAGATGCCCCTATGATTACCACACACTTCTTTTTCCCCTTTTCCTTTGTACAGGGTAATAATTGCAGTATACCTGACTTCCAATAATCTGGGACTCTACCTTCCTCCCAGGTCAATCGGCACACTTTCCACATCCATTCTATTACTATCTCTCCTCCATGCTTCAGCATTTCACCACACACTCCATCAATTCCTGGGGTTTTCCCCATTTTAACATTCTTCATTGCTTCCACCACTTCCATCCTACTGATTTCTTCCTCTCTTCCCACATCCCTCCTTCTCCCAGCCATTTTCCAGCCACTGATACTTGCATTACTTTCATTCTCTATGTTCAACAATTCATTAAAGTGTTCTCTCCATCTGTTCACTTTTTCTCCATTCTCCACTAGTAATCTACCATTTTTATCTTTCACACCCCAACTAAATTCTTTACCACCCTGTCTAACTCTCTTTACCTCTTTCCAAAAATTTTCTTACATTCCCTCCACTTTACACTCAAATTCCTTCCAAATTCCTTATCCACTCTTTTTTTACTCTCTCTTACTAATCTTTTCACCTCTCTCATCCTCTCTGCATAAAACTCTCTCTTCCGTCTCTCAACTACTTTGACGTCCTTGTTCCTCATCCACTCATTATATGCTTTCTTCTTTTGTACGTATATATATACCAGGGTTATAACATCTTGATTTTTTTTTTCTTTCAAATGAAAGGTAGCCTGTATCATAAATTGATGACCTTTTGCTTAACCCGCCCAGACCCAACCGCTTTTTTACCCAACATTACCCGACCTATTTTCAACTTGTCTTTTTTTGGCTCAAACCTCCGCTTTTGGTGAGAAACATCGAAAACCTATAGAAAATCGCCCTCCTGAGCTTATAAGTGTTGCAACAGGTGACAGTCAGCCTTTCCATTCCATTCTCTCTCAGGGTACCTGGCTTCAAAGAAAATGAACTATGAGAGGGTTAACTAGTTCAAGCCACTTTAAACTGCGTACAGTATTTATTTATTTGGTACGATTTCATGTGTAGTACAAGACTAGATTATTGGTTTTCACACAATAATATAGGCAATAAAAGCATTGTTCACTCATCAAAAACTCCAACATATGGCACCTTCCTTTACGACATTACCACCTCATCACTTTTGTTTGTTTCTTCCTCTAGCTTCTTTATTTCTTTGTCCTCCACCTCAGGAATCACTTTCACCATGAATTTCGTCATTGCAGAAACCGTGGCGCAACATGTCTTTACTGGCCAGGTTACTGCTAACAGGTGAATTGCCGAGTGTGGGGGGAGGGGGTGGATGTGGGGTCAGGTTAGGCCAGGCAGTATCCCTGCTTGTCAGCAGGTTAGAGGAAGGTCTTCCACATATGCCTACTAAAAATCACCCGCGAATCTTGAAAAATGTGCAAATGATGGGCCTTGCAATTGACTGACATATGATGCACGTCGGTGGGTCTGAGCGTGGGAAAAAAGTGATGACATGCATCGTACGTCGGAGGGACTGGGCAAGTTAAAAACAAAGAAAAAAAAAACTTATTCCTCCCAGTTAAAAAAAAGTCACCCCCAAATCAAGAAATGGATTACCATACCACTTTTATAACTTTCTTATCACTTTCTTAATCTTTATATAGTTTTTTTTAACTTTATAGACTTGCAAAGAAGATTTCAGAACTGTTTAGAACTTTCTAGAAGAATTTGTAATGTTCTAGTACAGTTTAACAAGACGCCGTTTTCAGCACTGAACAGTTATCTTCGCAGTTTGCAGGTGAACAGTCAGCAAAACAATTGTTTAGTGTGTTACTGTTATATGTTAATTTTTTTTTCTTCAGGTAAGCATGATGTCGCACAAAAGAAGTGATACTATTGTACAAAAGAACTGGGATGTCTGGACCAATAATATGGTGCGGTTCCAGTGGTCACATAGAAGAGGAATTGCGCCTTTAGAAGAATCTTCATCAGAAGAAATATGCAGAATGCCAAACCAAATGCAAGTTTTTGGGCATTACCAGTTTCTTGGAACAAAAATCAAATTTAGAAAAGAACAAATAGTCGAAATTTCCAAAGAAGTTACAAAATTATGGGAGAATAAATTGAACTTTCCACATGTGTCAGAGCAAGCAATACAAGCAAAGCTTGACAAGGTGCTAAAATCTTACGATGAATGTGTCAAGAGGGGAGAATATGATGCCCTAAATAAACTTTTTGATATCACAAATGTAAATGGACAATGGTTATCTACGGAAGGTAAACAACTCTACCACCTACAAGTGCAAAGCAAAGGAGAAGTGGGGTACTCAACAGGTCATGTTGCAAGTTAGGAAACCATTCACCCTTAAAAAAGACGAAAACTGCCTGATGAACCTACATTACCATCAACATCTTACGATCTTTCATCTGGTGGTAGTTGCACTGAATCTTATGACAGCAAATGTAAGGATGAAGATGAGACTATCATCCACCAACCAGAAAACACAACAGAAGTGAAGTAACAACTAACTTGGTGACATCCGCTGGAGTATCGACAAATAAAGCTGCTAAAATATGCAAACAATTGTCACATGATGGTACTGACATTCCAGCTCCAAGTCAAGCAGCAATTTGCAGGTCAATATACAAAGAGGCTGCTACGCTGAAGGAGGAAACGATTGAAAAGTTGCAGTTGGAAACATGGTCTTTACATTTCGATGGAAAGCGGATTGATGAAAATGAGTACGAGGTAGTACAACTTAAAAATGAAAGAACCAAAATAAAATTTGTCGCACTGTGTTTGGAAAATGGCAAGGCCGAAACTATTGCTGAAGGAATTGCAAAAGTTATTGATGAATACAACTTATTGCTTGCAATAAAAATCATCATTGCTGATACCACTAGCGTTAACACTGGGAAAAAGATTGGAATTGATGTATTCTCGGATAAGAGTTTCAACAAATCACAATTTATCGGTTGTCAGCATCACATTCTGTTTGGTGATGGACGAAGAACATGGCAACAACACCAATTCTCCAAACATCATATATCCATTTGTGTCTCAACTAATAAAGAATTATGAAAAACTAAAATCACATTTTGTTAATGGAACAGAAGAGATCCTCGATAAGTCAGGATGGAGAAATGACATGAATTGTTTGTACCATTTAACACAGGTGTTAAGATTCATTGAAGAAAAGGGCATTTTATCAGTAATGCGAAGTGGAATTCACTAGCAATTCTCGTTATCAAGAAACTAACATCTTTATGGATCATTAGGTAAGGTATAGGTGTAAAGGCTAAGGAACCTTGTAAATATTTAATATACGGGAATCACCATTTACAAGCAATATTAATGTTGTCCCTTATATTTCAGAAATGTAATATCGCATTCTTGTATAGGTATTTTAACTAAAACACCCTGGACCCAAACAGTCCATAAGACAAAAACTTGAAAGATAGTATATGTTTTTAGAACAAGCCTGTCCTCTAAAGAGATTAGATTTACACTTTTGGACACTGGTATTGTAGAGCTATTAAGTGTTACACACTATGCTGAAGAGTTCCAAGTTAGATTATCGCTTTGTGCCACAAAGAGGATATTTTTGGTTTACCTTGTAACACATTCTTAATCTAAGAGCTCTATAGACATCACCGTATGCATAAATGGTGGCATGTACAGAATTTCTGGCAAGTTTTGTTCCTAAATATTAACATATCTAGTTTGCATCAGTGTACTCCTTTATCAATTGGGTAATTCTAATTCTCAACACCCTTACATGCTGTGAATATGGTATGCAAATGCTGGAGTTTGTTACATATTATCGAATCCTCTATTCTTTCACTGACGAGAGAGAAAGACATCACCTCTGTGGTACTGTGGTAGAGTGTGTGTCTCGCACTCTTGTGGAGTCGGGTTCGTTTCCCGCCAGTGTTGTAAAAACTTTGGGTAGCGTTCACCGAGCCACTTGCCGCTTTGGGGTGCTGTGGTTGAACCAGCGTTGCATATGCTTGCACTCAGTCGGCTTAGGCAGAGCGATTAGGCTTGGTTCACAGACTACACACACATCCAAAGCCAGTCCAACACAACACTTACACTTACAGGCACTTCTCACCCTACATAAAATCTCTGCAGAGCACCAAACGTTGGTGGAGTGGAGATACAGATACATAGATAGACATAGCTCGGTTAACCTGCTCCATCCCGATCGCTTTTTTTACCCAACCCACTCTCGGAACCCAATATTCAACTTGTCTTTTTTGGCTCAAACATTTACTTTTGGTGAGAAACCTCGAAAATTCAGCGAGAAAGTGCTCACCTAAAGTGAATAATATCCTAAACAGGTAAGGGATCCCTCACCTGAATACTTGTTTCTATGATGCCACGCTCCATAAAAGACGCTCCCTATGCAAGAGAAACTTAACCAAAACCACACAGACTCGTAGGTGTTTATTTATTTGGTACGAATTTATATGTAGTACAAGAGTATAATGCTTTTCACACAATAATATAGGCGATATAAGCATTGTTCCCTTACCAAAAACATCAATACCTACCTTGACGATGTTACTTCATTACTTCTGTTCATTACTAACTCTGGTGCCATGTAATCTTTTTCCTACACATCAGGAATCACTTTCACCTTGAATTTCATCGTTGGAGAGACCATGGTGCTACGTGTCTTTACTGGCCAGGTCACTGCTAACAGGTGAGTTGTGAGAAAATGGCACCTCCCCCCAAGGGAGGGATTGCACAGGGTCAGGTAGTGTTGTCACCTGGCTGGGGGTAGAGAAAGGTCTCCCACATATGGCTACCAAAAATCACCCACAAATCTTGAAAAATGTGCAAACGACGGGCCTTGCAACTGACTGACTTACGATGCACGTCGGTGGGTCTCAGCGTGAGTGCATCGTACATCGGGGGGATGGGGTGGGTTAAATCAAGCTTTCCGATTCACCTCCCCCCTTCCTCACACCATCCCACCCCATTATAACTCCCAAACAATCGTTCGGACAGCATTGTTTCACTTTCGTTTTGTTCAAGATCATCAGTTTCTACAGTAACGTTTAACCCTTCACTTGATAATGCACAATTAGTCTTCTCAAGACGAAAGAAAACTTTCATTTTACATAAAATCGTATGGAGGTAACCATAAATGACAATTTTGTGGTAATGTTATTTGCTGTGTTTATTAGAATTAGTATTTTTCTTAATATATATTGTACTATTTATTATGATTATTATTAGTATTATTATTAGTGTTATTACCATTATTATTTTTGTTATCCATCCATCCATCCACCATCCAATCCTATTTTGCTCCCACGAGGAGCGTAGGAGCCCGGGGCTAGGCAAGTTAATCCTGACATTTAAGATGAGAGTGACCAGCCTCATTCATCCCTGAGTGGCATTACATGAGCAATAAACCCCAATAACTCCTTGGATATAAACCTTCACCGGCTCAATCCGATTGGAGCGCCACAATTACCCACTAAACCTCCAGGCACCATAATTTGGTTATATGGTTACCATCCTACGTAGTAAATGGTTTTCTGCTGCACAGAAAACCATTCGGCTTGTCACTGATTGTAGAGTCATCCATAGGCAGAAGGAATGGGAAATGATGAAGGAAAGAAAGACAACGGAGCGAGTGTAAAGTCACCCATAGTCAGAAAGGACAAGGAAAGAATGAAGTAAAGAAAGAAGAGGAAGGAAGGAAAGGAGGGAGGAGAGGAAAAGGTAGACATCCGAGAGCAGCACTACACTGAGTGAGTGGATGGTGTACCACAACTCTGTTAGTTGGATATGAAAGTCTTGGTGCTGTGGAACAAGGGAGTTTATTTATAGAGATCTTATATACAGATGCGCTCCTGACACCAAATTGTACAACTCTGTTAGTTAGTGGCACTGTGGTATAAGGGAGTTTATTTACAGAGATCTTATATACAGATGCTCTCCACACCACAATGGTGAGTGCCCCAACCACCAACAAATTATTATTATTATTATTATTATTAACCCGAGGCGTCCATCGACGTATGGGTATGTCGCAACGTTTTGTCACAGACAGACCCATCGACATACAGGTATGTTGCGCAATTGCAAGGGTCATAATTTGCACAATTTCCAAGTTTTGTGGGTAATTCTTGGTAGGCATATGTGGGAGACCTTCCTCTACCTGCTGTCAAGCGGGGATACTGCCCGGCCCCACCTAACCGCCCCTCACCCCCTCACCCCCACACTGGGCAATTCACATGTTAGCAGTAACCTGCCCAGTAAAGGTATGTTGCCCCACGGTCTCTCCAATGACGAAATTCACGGTGAAAGTGATTCCTGAGGTGGAGGACAAAGAAATAAAGAAGCTAGAGCAAGAAACAAACAGAAGTGATGAGGTTGTAATGTCATAATGGAAGGTGCCATATGTGGATGTGTTTGGTGACTGAACAATGCTTCTATTGCCTATATAAATGTGTGAAAACCAATATAGTCTTGTACTACACATAAATTCTTACCAAATACATAAACAAATACGTAATTTAACCTGCCGAATCCCACCGACGTACGATGCACGTCGCTACTTTTTTCTGCGGACAGACCCAACGATGTGCATCGTACGTCACGCAATTGCAAGGTCCATTGTGTGCACATTTTTCAACATTCGCGGGTGATTTTTGGTACGCTTATGTGGGAGACCTTCCTCTACCGGCTGTCAAGCGGGGATATTGCCTGGCCCCACCTAACCCTCCCTTCCCCCCTCCCCCCCACACTGGGCAATTCATCTGTTAGCAGTAACCTAGCCAGTAAAGGTATGTTGTCCCACGGTCTCTCTAATGACGAAATTCACGGTGAAAGTGATTCCTGAGGTAGAGGACAAAGAAACATAAATGAAGCTAGAGGTAGAAACAAACAGAAGTGATGAGATGGTAATGTCGTAAAGGAAGGTACTGGGGTTTTGGGTGAGTGAACATTGCTTATAAATCCCTATATTATTGTGTGAAAACCAAAATAGACGTACTACACATAAAATCGTACCAAATAAATGAAATAAATACGTAATTTAAAGTGGCTTGAATTAGTTAACCCTTCCATAGTTCCTTTTCTTTAGCCAGGTACCCTGAAAAAGTAAGGTTGAGTGACACCTGTATCGACATTTTTTTACCTCAGGATCGCGATTTCTCTATGAATTTTCGATGTTTCTCACCAAAAGCGAAGGTTTCAGCCAAAAAACAAAAAGTCGAAAATCGGTCGGGACCTGGGGGTAGGCTGGGTAAAAAAACGGTCGGGACAGGACGGGTTAAAGTGGCTTGAATTAGTTAACCCTTCCATAGTTCATTTTTTTTTTTTAGGCCAGGTACCCTGAGAAAGATGGAATACATAAGGTTGACTCGTCACCTGTAGCACCATTTATAGCCTCAGGAGGGCGATTTTTCTATGAATTCTCGATGTTTCTCACCAAAAGCAAAGATTTGAGCCAAAAAAATAATTCCAAAATTGCTCGGGACTGGGGGGTATTGGAGGTGGGAAATCGGTCGGGAAAGGAGGGGTTAATAGTGGTAGTAGTAGTACTTGTCGTTGTTGTTATAGTAGTATCATTATTCAGTCCTGTCTCCTTTTAACTATTATTCGGGGACACTTCATTATACAGAGACAAAGAAACTTACCAGTTATGGAATTTCAATTGTTTTACAAGCAGGGACAAACAGATTATTCCTCCGTATTCTGCTGTGTGTCGTCCTGTCTCAGCTACCTCCCTTTCCTTGGGGGAAGCAGCCTAGGTATATAGATAGTGTTATGCTACGTATTTGAGGGCCAACGTCTTGTTCCTCAGATGCGTATGCAAGAGGTTGTGTGTTAACCTGTCGCGTTTCCGAGGATCAACGTCTCGCTCCCTCTAATACGCAGACTTACAGTGGGTTCTTTTTCAAAACCTGGTCGGTATATTAGGGAGAGGACAGGACACAAAAACAAGGCAATAATCACGGACAAACATATAGTCAAAGTATATTCCCAGAGACAAATACAACATTTACCATTACATGGATTCTGGGTTGACCAGAGACGGGCTGGTGGTAGGTTTTACTAAGGAACAAACTGTCTCTCTACCGGCCCAGGGAAAGTATGGTGATATGAACACAGTATTCATGGCACTTCTGTTACACTGGTATCTCTAACACGGGAAATACAATTATTACATTTACCAACAGTCGTATAGCACTGGACGGCACTGATAAACTAATTACAAACACATACAGGTACATTTGTCACAGGTGTAGGTATATCACGACCAGAGGTGTGCGCGCACTGTCACACAGAGAGAGGGAGGGAGACTGAAGTATTTTTGTACACTAGGGAGACACTCGGGAGTAATTTAGATATGTGTGAGGTGTGCCCATACACTTGGGAGGGAAATGTATAATATACAAGGGATGGCACTATCACTTTATAATTATTTATGTTCCTCTAGAGCACTTCACTTATTCATCACACTGGGGAAGGGAATATTACTTAATATAAGCAAGGGGGCACGCAGTGCTCTGTATGGCATACACCTTCACTTAGGACTACTAAAGCTCGTCCAGTCTTATACACTGAGGCTCTCTGAGAATTTCCACTGAGCCAATACATTGCGGGAGATACACTCGCGTCACATCTACGGCCTGAAGATTTACACTGGTCCAAGACTCGCACACTTTTCTAGCCCTTTTCACTATACTGGTGGGCTGACTGCTGATACCTGAGGCTGGAGGAGTGAAGTGAGATTAGCCCTTCAGGGACCCCGTCACAGGGATGCGGGGCTATGGGCTAGGGCTGAAGAAGGCCAGAAGGCAGGCCTGGCACCGGCTCCGTGGAGTGCCAGACGGGGCCCTGCCACTAGGCAGGTCATGCCCTAGAGTCCTGGGTAGGCCCCAGGGAGTCAGGGGACCCGGGGTACTGGAACCTGGGACCACCGGAGGAGCTGGACTACGGCGACTGCGGGACGCTGGCAGCACCATCAGGGCCGCCTCACAGCAACCTCAGCCTGGGGGCATCACTGACAGGACTCGATGCCGGTGGCTTTGCTCACGGGACCTCTGCCTTGGCCATTGCGGCTGCTGCCCACGTAGGCCGGGCTGGAGGGAGCCAAGGCCCCGGATAGGGCCTTGCCACGGCTCCAAGAAAGGGTCTTCCCCAGACTCGTCTTCTGAAGGAGAGGGAGTAAGTCCCGCCCGACCACAGGAAACAGGCTGGGCTGGGCAAGGGACTTCCCCGTCGGGAGCTATCCTAGGAGCAAAGGGTGAGGAGCGGACAATGGCCCGCTCTGCCTTCCCCGTGCGACTGTAGGCCTGCACGGTAGTTCCTCTGTCTTGTCGGACCCCATGGAAAATGCAAGCCGAGGCTCGCTGTACCCTGTCTCCGCGAGGGGGAAAAGAGTCTCCTGTAGGGGAGGAGCAGATGATGGCCTGCTTTGCCTCGTGCCTGACACGACTAGTGGCCTATGACGCTGTCCTACAGGAGACGGAAGCAGAGGGACAGACGATGGCCTGTCCTGCCTCATACCCGACACAGCTAGTGGCCTGTGCCGTGGTGCTGCGTGGAGAAGTAGCTGAG
>JAGKTI010038625.1:0-10691 GCA_018397915.1 Birgus latro | reverse complement strand
AAACCTGAACAGCAACAGCTTGTAAGTGAGTGGATAAAATCAGTCAGTTGAATGGGACATCTCAACGAATGAAAATAGAAGTAACCCCATGACGACCTTGGTCTAGAAGAGGATCAGAATAAAAGACCAGGTAATCAGAGGGACTGAAAGGAAGAGCATCACGATCCATAGTCTCCAGGATGGAGATGGATACAGGTGAAAACAGGGTAGTTAGATGACACATATCCTCCCAACTTGCGCATAAGTTACAACAGTTACACTGAATAATAAAACCAATGGTGAATATGGATAAGGTGCGGGACTGCACTTTCCCCGACAAGCGACCTGCTTAGAAAGGCTCTTAGAAAGTGAGTGCCCAGCACCAGTAAGCTGCACACTTTGCTGATCAACTGAACCCAAATTTGATATGGAAGGATCAGCAAGTCTCACAACGTTTTTCATTGGAGCTGACTGATTAGGCGGCTTGGCAGATGAGTTGCTCGTGTGCAGAAGCTTACTCCACAGGACCAGGACCCTGTGAGAAAGAGACTGTAAGTGACCAAACAGGCACATCAACAACTCGGGCATCACCACCACCCGGTGAACACCAGCCTCAGCCTGCACCTACAGTAGCTAGCTCTCTGGGACCCCAGGGCAGGATGAGTAAGAGAGATATCAGCACAAAGCTCCAAAATGGAAACTTTAGGTGAAAGGTCAACTGCCACTGGGCAATCTGAAAATCCACAGTGACGTTCACCATGTACAGGAGGATCATCGGGAAAGTTAGACAAGTCAGAACAAGAGCACGCACTGACATGGTCATCTGCCACCACCACGGAAGGGGCCAGACCCTCTACCACAGTAGTGGAAGCAGAAGCAGCTGTGGAAAACTATGGAGAAACGCCTGGACCACAAGCAGCACGAACCTGACGAATGGCATCGTGCGAAACACCAAATGGAAAGGCAGCTGTCAGACACTTGACAGGGCACAGCAGCACTAGAAAGGACCAAAGTATAAGTAACCCTGAACTGGAAAAATCGATTCTGGCTACTCCTCTTTGTTTCAGGGAATGAAACCTACCCATGGATAAGAACAGATATAATCGTGTCAAAGTAGCTGAGAGGACTGTGTCAAGGAGATGTAGCATTGGCACCAACAGTTACTAGTCCCGGACAGTCAATAGTATGGGCTGAGCTGCCACATGAGACACATAACCCAGAAGGCCTATCTGTGCACGGCAGCAAAAGTGGCTAACGTGTCTATACTCTTAACAGTGGAAATACTGTTTTGGGGTTGGCATGTAAGGCTTCACAGGAAATGGCAGCCAGGTGCGTTCCATTAAAACAGACAGTGTTAACTGGTCAAAGGTTGGGAACGAGGTAGCAGCTGGTGTCAGAATACTGTCTATCTTCTGCAAACACTCAACAATGCCACACCAGATGACTGCAGTTCATCCAATAGTCGTGACTCAAAGTACTGCAGAAAGTCACTGGATATGACACTATTACACAAGTTAAAGATGACATGAGAACACAAGACAATATTACCAGATAAGAAATCAGAGCCTGTAGAAACGAGTTCTATTCTGGGGAGGACACATCAGTAAAGAAACAACCGCACCGTGATGGTCGAGAATGTCAAGATCTAATACTGGCCACTCCTAGTGGGTTTCAACACAAGGTATAAGTGCCCATTTAAACCCCAGCCACTAAGTGATGAACTATTTGCCCTGGCTGACCCCAATCAGGTTACCCATCTAGCCAGAACTAGGGAAAGTTGTTAGCTGTAGGGCACATCAAGCACCATCGCTCAACCCCCAGGACTCCCTTTTTTCCAGCATCATGGGGCACCAGGTACGGCAGACAAGTGGGGAGGCAAAAACCCTGCCCAAGACAGGGCAGGAGACGAGCAGCATCACCGGCAGGATTCCTCTATCAGTGATTCAGGGGGAATGCTTGGTCTGTGAGGCCAACAAATGCCAAACTCTACAAAGACAGCTAGTTCACCAAAACAGATGGCACTGCCAGTTGTGCGTCAAGCCCCACCGCCACATCATGGTGACCCCATTCAGTGGAAAATTTACAGAGGAAGTAAAGAGTGGAGACTGCTATGAAAGCCTTGATACGAAACAAGTCTGAGAGTGGCAGCTGCAAGAGGTGAGCATGGAGTTTTAGTGCATACACTAACCTATAGGTGTATAACTTCGATGTAGCATGAAAATGAGTAGTCAAGAATGCTGCAAGTGTATCAGAAAAGGTATAATGTGGGTTATGAAAGATGTGGAGTAGGGTTGTCTGCACACTTGTGCTGGGGAAGGTGTTCTTAAATGGTATGATCATGTCGATGAAGACGGGGTGTTAATGGAGTGGTGAAGTTGTATCTGAGCGAGTCTGAAGCTGGTTGGAGGGATGGTAGACCAAGAAGAAGGTGGAGAGATAAGGCAAATGAGTGTGGGTGAAAATACAAAATGCTGAGGATGATATGATCTAGACCGGATGGAAGTCTTTTTTTTTTTATGAAGGAATGTATTGCAAGGGTTCACTCATAGTCGACCTTCGTGACAAAGCCTGAGTTAGGCCTGTGGGTCCAGCTCCATTACATTAGCTTTATATGTGGTGGCATTTGAGTTAATATTAAGAATTTGTATTTTAGCTTTATAATCTTAAATTAAGTCCAGAGTGCTCCAACTTAATCTAAATTTCTCTTAAAATGCAAAACTGACTTTGAATCCACTACATACTGGGGTAATACATAGTAATTATTAACAAGTTAACTGAAAGATGAGTATTTCGTTTTTCTTATCTGGTTTTTTCCTTATAAATCTTCTTAGTATGGCCTCTTGTTGATTGGTTCTCTGGCAACTGTAAAATACCCTGGCACACTTCAGGGTCATACTCTCCGCAGAGTATCTTGTAGGTCTCAATCATGTGTCCTCTTACCCTCCTGTATGATAACGTTGGTAATCCAAGCTTCCTTAACTTTTCTGCATAGCTCAGACTCATCATTGATGGAACTTATTTGGTCGTTCCCCTGTGTACATTTTCTACTGCCTCCAAATCCTTCACCAAGTAAGGACACCAGACCTGATTTGCATGTTCTGAATGGGATCAAACCATAATTACATGTAACAATTTAAAGATTTCTTCATCTAATGACACAACTGTTCACTGAATAAGCCCAACTATGCAGTTTGCCTCATTTATCTTCTCCGCAAGATGACCAGAGAAAATGAGCTTATTGTCAATTATGACCCTGACATCCTTCGCATAGTTTACTTCAACAACTGATTCCTCCATTTTATACTCACTTCTTTCTCTATTTGATCTTCTTATTTTCATAAACTTGCATTTCTTAGGGTGAAACAACAGCAGCCATCTCTCTGACCATCTCCTGATAGCATTTAAGTCTTTTTTAAATCGGCACAATCAGTCTGGTTCTTGATCTTCCTGTACATCTTCGTGTCATCAACGTACAAATATATTATTTTCACTACCATTCTGAACTACTTTCGGTATATCATTTATGTAAAACACAATAATGACCCAAGTACTAAATATACTTCACTACCATTCTGAACTACTTCCGGCATATCATTTATGTAAAACGCAAGCAAAAAAACAAAGAACTGAACCCTGTACCCGTAACTTCATACCATTCTGATTTATAACCTTTTACAATGACACACTGTTGTCCATTTCTTAACAGAGATTCAGTTGTAACTCTTAATCTTTTCCAGAAGTCTGCTATGTGGCACTTTGTCAACTGTCTTCATAAAGTCGCAATAGGATATGTCCACTGCTTGATGTTGCTCGAGTAGCTTAGTCCACTAGTCATTCACTTCAATGTGCTGAAGTGTTGTCGAGCGTCCAGTGGAAAAAACATACTGCGTTTAGCCAAAAAGATTATTATTCCTCATATGTCCCATTAATTTATCTCTGAGCAATGACTCGATTAGCTTTATCACCACGCTATTTAAACTTATTGGTCAGCAGTTCCAAGGAACAGAATGGTTTCTCTGCTTGAATATACCTGTTATATTTGCTATCTTCCGGTCAGGTGCCAACTCTCCTCTGTTATATGAATCCTCAAGCAGCATTATCAGAGACACAGCTAATTGCTCATATCATTCCTTAACAATTCTAAGGTGTAGCCCATCAAGACCTTGTGATTTATTTCGCAACTTTTTTATGGCCAGCTTCATTTGAGTCAAAGAAACCTCCATGTGTGACAGTGTTAGTACCTCTTTTGTAGGGAGGTTAGGAATTTCTCCTTCTGATTCCTCAGTAAGCACCTCACTGAAATGTTTCGCCAATACCTCTTCTTTATCTTTGTCCGACTTTGTCTTCTCATTACTTACTGCTATTACATATAACTCAGGGATACCTGTTCTTGTTTACTTTTCTTGGACATATATCCAAAAAACTTTTGGATTCTCTCTTACATTTATTGCAATAATGCATTCCTTTCTTTTTATTTCTTTCCTAGTTTCTCTCCTCACATGACAGTTAATTTGTTGGTACAGTGGGGTCTCCCAGGACGCGAGAATATGGTCGGCAAAATGCGCCGAATATTGGAAATTTCGCACATTAGAAACCACTGAACCAATGGAAATAAATGTATTTGGTGGACACCTCACCCTATCTTTGTCATTTACAGTACGTCCCCATTATTGCCGATCATTTTAAGAAAGACTTTTCCTCGAAGAAGGACAGTAGATCTGTGAATGTAGTGTGCCAGGTAGTGCTCCATGTGTATAACTGTGGGATTAGCAACCTTACTGTGCCCGTCCACTTGCTGGCCCCGAAAAGTCTTGACGGTCCGTAAAATCTGCTCCTTCTTCTTGAGAATGTTCCTCGCTGTCAATTCACCTAAGCCAAGTTCACATCCAATGTTTGAGTTTCCTTTATCTCGATTATATTATTGAACTCTTTAACCTTCATTTTCAGCTCCTCAGTGATCCTCTTATACCTGTAATGAAGCGATGGTAACATGATGTAACTGGTGAGCAAGAGCGTAATGCTCAAACCACGCGGGCAGACACAGACTGAGAGTCTTGAGACGTGACTTGAGAGACGCAATGAGGGAAGGAAAGGGCGGTAAACCGATCAACCATCTGTTGGTGCCTTCGGATACTACCATTTTGAGCTGAAACACCGGTTTTTCCTTGTTTTTAGACGACATGTTCGCATTTTAGAACCACAGTTCGCATATTAAAAAAATTATTATTTTCCTTAGTCGAGGTTGCATAATAGGTACTTTGCATAATGTGAGACGCCACTTTATTGCCTTTTCTACTTCTCTGTGTTCTCTGCCATCAACATCTTCACCCATTTGTCGCTGAATGGTGCTAATACTCATCATTCAACACTAGAGCCTCTTTTTTTGGGGGGGGGGGATTTTTTCTACAGTTTTCTACTAATTGGGAGTTCTTTATTTGTTCTATTTCTCCAATTTATTTCAATTTTTCTGTTTGTTACTGGATAATGAAGAAAGTCAAAATGAAGAAAGTCAAAATGAAGACAACCTCAAGGGTTGAGGGAGTGTATTGTGAAATTCCGAAGCATGCGGGGCTAGGTAGAAGATGAAAGGATATGGAAGAGGTGCAGATAGGCCAGGGAGGAAGGTAGAGTCCCAGAGGATTGAAGGTGATGAGTAATTATTACTCTGTACAAAGGAATAAGGAAAAAAAATGTGTGATTATCATTGAGGTATTTGTCTTCTTACTATGGTCGGAAAATTAAATGGAAAGATACTTAATGACAAAGTCAGGGAAAAACAGATAAATTAGTTGGAGAAACAGGGATATTTCAGGAAGGAAAGAGGCTGTTTAGTTCAAATATTCATCCTACGATGTTTAGTGGAAAAGTTTCTAGAGAGAGAGGAAAGAAGTTGTATGCTTGCTACATGGATCTGAAGGAAGTTTAATTATGACCGAGTGGATAGACATGGAATATGGAAAAAAAAAAAAAAGGGAGAAAATAAGGTGCTTTTCAATTCTGTGAAGAGTATGTAAGAATGGGCTAGGGCCGCCATGCATGTGGATGAGGAACTGAGTGAATGCTTCTATCTTAATGTTGGATTGACAGAGGAATGTGTCATGTCTCCATGGTTGTTCGATGTGTATATGGATGGAGTTATAAAAGAGATGCAAGATAGGGCAGTGGATGTTGAAGCAGCCCTAACGAGAGAGGGCAGCCTTTGGAAACTTCCTGGTCTGTTGTTTGCAGATGACACTATTGTAAAATGAAGACGAAAGAAAACTGCAAAAGCTTGGTGAATGAGTTTGTGAGAGTATGTAAGAAACAGAATCTAAAGGTGCATACATGGAAAAGAAATAATATATTCTTCGAGAGAAATTAAGTCACTGAAGGAACAGTGAGGCTGGATAGTGAGGAAGTGGAAAATGTGAGTGCATTTAGACACTTGGATATTGTGATGAATGAGGATGAAGAGAATGAAATGCTTGAAGCGGTGCAACAAGGATAAAAGGTTGTTGGTTCACTGAAAGCAGCGATAAGAAAAATGAAAGTGAACAATGGAGTAAAACAGTCTCTGAATGAAAGAAGTGATACCCACTCTAACATGTGGAAGAAAAGCTTGAACCTTGTTGTAGAGACACAAGTCAAGAGTGACAGCAGTGGATATGAGCTATCTGAGAGGAGCATATGGAGTTACAGAGACAGAGAGAGAGAGAGAGAGAGAGAGAGAGAGAGAGAGAGAGAGAGAGACTGACTAGGGAGTGAAGGATGGCTGTGCCGTGGATATGCGTGTGAAAGAAAGCGTTAGGATACTTTGGGTTGGTTTGGCCATGTGCAGAGGACAGAGGCTGAAAGATTGACGAGAAAAGCTTATGTGGTGAGGTGGGGGCCTGGAGAGAGGGAGGGAACGATAATAAGATGGAGGGACAGAGTAGAGGGGTATATGAGAGAGGAAGAGTTAAGTTGCAGGGAGGACAGGGAAATGGCAGGGGACGGCGATATGGATGTGATTTGTTTGTGGGCACTTCTTACAAGAGTAACCCTCAGCTGCTGGGGCCTCCCGGGTGTCGCTCACTCCTCCTTACGGGGGATTTCCGAGAATTTGGCAAAAATGCCCTTATTTCAAATCCTAATATCTGCCAAACTGTTAAAGCTAGAGAGGCAAATAAAATCTCATAAGACTCATCAACCCTTCCCCTTTCAAATGAAAGTATCCCGAGGTCTCAAGGTGGTTTCGTCGATGAGTAAGGCTAAGTTAAATACGACTGTTTTTCCGTGTTTTGGCGGGCTAATTCAGTTGCGCGCCAACGCCTTGGATTCGCTGGCTAGCATTGGCAGTACTGACTGGAGTGATGGTTTCAACACTGCCTGGCCTCTCGGAATATTCCAATCATTTTTCGACTTTTCTTTACTCACCGTCATAAGGATGAGTCATCACCCCTTCCATGTGGCTCCCCATTGGCTTTCCCGCCTTTTTTTACAGCGCCACTATGCCTCGTAGATGGGAAAAGAATAGCTCTTTATTTTTATTACTCACTTATTTCGTCAGTTATCATAATTTCCTTCTACTACAGCACTTATATTTGCACCTGACATCACGATTACGTGTAGTTGCACTTTGAGAAATAAATGCTCTGATTGTTTCATGCAGCATTGTTGAGTATGATGTAATTACTTGTACAGAAATTGTGACTGATTTGTACTAATCAGGGGCAACATGAAAATAGTACTAATGTTACAAATTGTATTTTTTGTACTTTACATCATTAATACGCTAATGCTCACATATTCAACATTATTTTCTGAGTAAGAAGGGAAAAAATTTAGTTAGCTACAGCCAACCAGGTCATTTTCTTACTCTCCCATGCACTTTTGGTTTTCTTTCACTATACTAGATATGGTTACTCAAGGAATTTCAAATCATTGTTTCACAGATAACCATAAACAGTAACACTTATTGCAATGCACTTGCAAAACTTTTTATAAAACACTTATTTCATAACACTAGATATAACTTATGTTACATTTCAATTTTGTATTAAAAAAAACATACACACTTATGCATACCTGTTTACCATTAACAATTTCCCACACACCTACTCAGTCACTGAGCCCTCTCCTCAGCGGTAAGGACAGAACTTTCACGGGAGTCGATGGTATGTACAATCAGCCCTGTGCATGAAGGCACGGAATCGGATGAGGAGAATAAAAAAAAATATCGCTCTACACTCTACCACTGCTGTGTACAGACTGAGCCGCGCATCCGTGGATAGAAAATGGTCGTGAGATCAAAGGGTGGCAGGAAGGTGAGTGGCGGTATATCACGTCAGCTGGCGGCGCTCCGTGCCCTGAATCGTGATGTCCATACACGTCAGCTGGTGGTTAATGGTTAAGGCATCTGCCTATAGACAGACCGAATTCTCTAACTGGAAAACACTCCCTAATCACTTCTTCAATCTTAATTCTAAATTTATACCTCTTATCTTCAACACTACTGTTTCCCAAACATTCCTCTCTGTTTATATTCAATTTTAGTCTCATTATGTAAAAATCTGCTTTCTCATACAATTATTTAAGTTTCGTTTCTTCCACTTAAAATTTACAAATAAAAAATATGCATGTATGATCAGTACTTAATACTGGACTTCCTCTTTCTATATTCTCAACAACTTTCTCCTCCCTGCTAAATAAGTCTAAAACACTTCCCAATTGTCACCTCTTACTCTTGTGAATTCTGTAATATACTGGGTCAAAAAACAATCCCTCGTCTCGATGAACTGATATTCCAAGCTTCCGATGCCTGCTGTCGTGGTGTTGTTATGCCAGTTAATATTTGGTAAATGAAAATCCATTAATATTACCATATGCTTTATTATTTATATACTTCATTTACCTTCAGTTTCACCTTTAAAAATTTGTCACCTTCTTTCTTACTACTTTTGGGTTCCTATATATTGATGTGAGCACTGAAGACTCTTTCACACATTTCACGTTGATATATCAATTCAGTAATGTTATTCAAAAGAAATTTTATTAAAAGACAAATCTCTCCTTAGAAAAATGATCAGTCCATTCCTTCTTCCACAGTTTTAAAATTGCTGTCAATCAGTTCGTAGTCATCTATACTATGTTCTGCCAATTGTCTCTCAAATCTCAAAATTTTGGCCTAGTTCCCTGTAAAACAACACTGTGAGATTTAATCTTATTTTCAGAAATCCTGCCTTTTAATTCTCAGAATTCATCAGATGAAAAAAACTTCCACACTACTAAACATTAAAAAAAATAATAATATTTTTTTTTATGCAAGGAAGAAGGATCCAAAGGCCATGGGCCCGAATACTGTTCCTTCCAAGAAAAAAAAAAACAATAAACAATACGAAAGAGAGCCATATTCAAGGTCCATTCATTTCGAGATGCCTGGACACTTCCTTTGAAAGACTAGAGATCATTGAAAGTAGGGAATACAGACAGAGGAAGACAGTTCCAGAGTTGACCAGTTGCATAAATGAAGTACTGGGAGTAACGGTTAACTCTTGCATTAGAGAGTTGGACAGAAAAGGGATGAGAGTTTGTTGCAAGACAGATACTTCATGCCCGTCGTAGAGGTTGAGGGATGCAAGCAGACAGTTCAGAGGAACAGTGAAGGTAGAAGTAGCGAGAGAAGAGAGATAAAGATGCAACAGTGCGGCGATGAGAAAAAGGCTGAAGGGAATCAGTAAGAGGAGGAGAGTTAATGAGACGAAAAGCCTTTGACTCCACCCTATTGACAAGAGTTGCATATGGGGTTCCACCCCACACATGAGAGTTGTACTCTATACAGGGGTGAATAAAACCCGTGTGCAATGTCAACAACTGTGCAGGGGTAAAGAAAGTTCGAAGTCGGCTTAGCACACCTAAATTCTTGGAAGCAGATTTCACAAGAGATGTAATATGTTCTTTCCAAGATAAATCCAGAGAGAATGAAACCCCAAGCATGCTCAAGGATGATGCAGGACTGAGCTGGACATTATTAAACATTAGTAGGTAATCCAGAGGAAGATTTTGTCGGGTTGATAAGTGTAAAATCTGAGTCTTTGATGCATTAAAAATAACAAGATTATTTTTACCACAATCAGAGATATGAGCCTAGTCATACATTAGGTGTGCCATAGCCTCATCCCTTGTTTGTTGAAGTAACTGCTGAGATGGACGTTGCGGAAACCAAATGGAAAGGTGAAGGGTGGAATCATCATCATATGAGTGGATAGGGTTAGATGTACAGCTTGGAAGGTCATTGATGAATAAAAGGAAGAGACTTGGTGATATGACAGCCCTGAGGAACACCATGTTGATAGGTCTGCGAGAAGAACGATGGCCGTCTACAACAGCGGCTATAGAATGACCATAGAACGACCAGAAAGGAAGCCAGAGATGATGGCACAGATAGAAGGACAGAAAAGGTAGGAGGGCAGTTTGGAAATTAAAGATTTATGCCAGACTCGATCGAAAGCCTTTGAGATGTCAAGTGCAATGGCAAAGCTTTCGCCAAAGTCCCGGAAGGAGGATGACCAGGAGTCTGAAAGGTAGGTGAGAAGATCGCCAGTGGAGCATCCCTGACGGAACACATACTGACGATCAGAATGAAGGTTGTGCCAGGAAAGATGCTTTAAGATTATTCTGTTAAGAATTGACTCGAAAACTTTTGAGACACTGGATGTTAAAGCAATTGGACGGTAGTTAGAGGGTTGGGAATG
>JAGKTI010038624.1:0-10691 GCA_018397915.1 Birgus latro | reverse complement strand
ATTATTATTATTATTATTATTATTATTATTATTATTATTATTATTATATCTCCATGTGTGTACTGAATGTGCGCATTTAAGTATTCTTGTATATATGTATGTAGTTAAAAGGGTCTGTAAGCAGAAGTAGAGCAGGCCCCAGGCATTCTAAGTCCCCATCTGGGTTTGCTGTCCATCAGCGGTACTCAGAGGACGCATCAGTGCACTGATGCGACCTGTTTGTTTTACGAATTATGGGAAGTTACGATGATATGGTCGTAATGCTGGTGTGATTATAATGATGCCAAGGTTCAGAAGGTATACACTGTCCCACGACGAATACAAATTATTACAGATTGTAAGGTTACTCGTTTATTTATATTTCCTTTTGTCTCATACAAAATTACATCGTATAGACATTTAACGTTTTCATTTTCAATGGTGGCATGAAAAAGAAAAAGTATCGTTAATACAGAGTGACAAGGAAAGCAGCCAATCCTTCCCCATCACTTTACATCAAGGTCTATATTTTAACTGAGAAAGGGAACAGGCTTGGATAGACTGTACTCAAAGTTCTCGTTGTCGCCCAGGAATCATACACGGATCGCCCTCGTTGCGGGCCATGAGTGCGTCCGATTACATGGCGTTCACTTCCTTTTTCGTTAAGGAAGCTGGAAGACATTATATGTCGTAGGAAAATTCATTTAACTAGATATAATATGCAGAGAAGATACACTATTCACAACTTCAGTACGATGTTGCCTTATGTACGTTATTTTTATTTTTAGTTTTTAACAACCAGACGGTTTTGTTGAGGTTGGGAGGAGGCTTCTGGTACTGAATGAGTTTATGAAGATGGTTTTTAATCTCTTAGAAACCCTCCTCCCTTTTTTTTTCTTTTTCTTCACTGATCAAAGAAACAGCTCGGTGGCAAGGAAAAAAAGAAACGTTCCATCAGTGAATGGATTGAAAATTATGTACATCAGACCTGTTTTTATTACTGCCAACTAGAAGTTAATTTAATATTGGAAGACACTGCTTTAACCAGGTCAGGAAATTAATGGTAAAAATAATGACAAGGTAGAAGTAAGTGCAGCTCGTTCTGGTCTCAGCAATTACTGGCACCAACTGGCCTACTGGTTAATGGACTTGCAAGGGGCCTTTGTCGTAAGAGAGAGTTTTTAAGTAAGTGGAAATTAGGCTGAGGGTAAAGTGTCGCTGATGGAATTAGCATGTCAGATGAAAGGAAAGATAAAAACCAAAAAGATTTGGAAAAAAAGAATGATCACCATTATTACGATGCGTTCAGTTCCATGAACCTGGACGCATTGTAGTTCAAAACCCTGGTTATATAGACAAAGGAAGAGGCATTCTCAGGAAGACATTGTCGAAGTTCACCTCTTGCCTACAAGAAAGATGGTATATTTCTTGCATTACACAGTTGGACAGAAAAGTATTAAGAGTATGTGCAAAAACGGATTCTGCAAATATGTTGTAGCGGAGAGGAGAAGAACCGTGACTAGAGCAGCAACAATTATAAAGAGGAGAAAGAGGTTGAGGGGAGTCCATCACGGGAGGGGGGCTGTTAAGATGAAAAACCACATTATTTAGAAATTCAGTGTCTGATGATCCTCCCTCTCCACACGCCGGAAATGTGAAAAATGCAGAGTCTGTGTTTTAGATTTTTATACTCAGGAGGAACAACGGAAAAATGCTATAAAACCTGTATCCTACTTTCGTTCTTATATGTATTTTTATATATTGTAACAATTCATGTAAAATATATACATATTTTTTTAAGCTGACTTTTAGTAAATCAAATGACGGGAAGCACCGGAGGATGCTAAGAAATATTCCGACCACCAGCATTTTCATCGTATGTAGGTAGATAATCAGTAACTCGATATTGACTGAATACTGTCATCTGAGAAAGAGAGAGAGAACAAAATTTTCGCGTTCCACCACTGATCTTAAGCCGAGAGAGAGAAGACAATCTCGTCTCACTTCAAGAGTGGGATCACTTGTCTTAGCGGCATTCTTCAGCTTACTATCCACACCATACATAAGCAAAATATTCACGACAACTCGGCTCATCCTGTATTTGTTTTCCAGGACCATTGTCCTGAATACCTTATGTCATGCATACCTTATAGTAAATTTTTCAGGCTGTTTCCACTGCCACATTGTAAATATTTTATCAACACATCCTTTGCTATTCCTGAAGTCACTCTTTTCATCACAAATGAAGCTTTCTGATACTTATTTTATAACCTCTGCAATATTTCTCTCACAGTCCTGCACTCGCTTTGGTCACCATAATTCTTGTACAGGGACGTGGTTACAGCTTTTTTTTTTTTTTTTACTCTACTGGTACAGTTTCACTCATCCAGGCTTTCTGACATTTCCAAAAAGCACTTCGTTCCGCCCTCTCCACTGCGTTTATCATCTTATCGTGAACCTCAGCAAAACCTGATATCTTCCCACTCTTCCATATCACCGCATCATTCAATATTTCGGCAGGTGTCACTTATCCTGGCAGTATAGTACTTCTCTGCACACCAAAATAAGTCATGTTTACTACTTCACTGTTCTTACCGCTCTCATTCACCAATCTATCAGAATCCCCCCCCCCCACTCCACTTTACATCACTTTCATTATTCAGTATTCTTCTACTTTCTTCTTTAACATTTTCAAACTTCTTCCTACTCTCTTTTCTACATTTTCGTACCTCTTTCTAAAAACGTTTTTCATTTTCAGATTAAATTGTGAATATGTTGAGGATCACCAAAGAGAACTAGATGTTGCTTTTGAGAACAGTTTAGTGGTCAAGTCCATGTGTTAAGGTCAGCTTAAACAGTTTTATTCGCATGTAGATTGAACTTTGTGGAAGAGTTCACGTTAAAACAAGGACACAGAAATCTGATACTGAGAGCAACCAGTCAATGGCCAGGGGCAGACGGAAATGTCATGGGTGAACGTCACTGAGCAAAGTTACCTTTAACAGTTTTGATCTGATTTGATATAAAGTAGATGTAACTGTTAAAGGTTAGCAAGAGTGAACTACCTTTATGTTGATTGATTGTGCTCTATCGAAGGTCAGATAATGTTAAACATTCAACTCTTACATCACTTGGCGGGTGAGGGTGTTCCCTTTTCTGAGAGCAACTTCTGGTTTAAAATTTGTAGACGGGAGTAAGCGTAGGTTAACGCCTTTTTATAAATAAGATGAAAATAGTGAAGTGCTGTATTTGTTAGGAAAATAATATGGCACATAGAAATAAAATTACTAACAGTTTTTCTCTCAGGTTAACAAAATGCTCCAGCAAATTATTTCCTCGCGAATCAGTATTTTTGTATACTACTAGCGAAACCTTTGCCCATACAGACCCAGTTGTTAGCTGTCCGTACAATTCGACATGTTTAGTAAAGTTAACCCTTCTAAAAGCAATTTCACTTACTAATGAAAGACTGCTGAAGTTTTTTTTTTTTTTTTTTGTTCAGAATCGTTCTGTACTATTGCTGTCGATGGATAATGAATATACCGTAAGTAGGCTTCCAAGTATTATGTGGTAAAATCTCTGTCCTATCCAATCTTCTACCAATTTTTTCTCCAAATGAGTATAATGCTTAAAGCAACAAGAGTGTTGGACGATAGCTCACCGCAGTCCAACGCCAGGGAGAAAAAAGGGTATTACTAAATGCTGAACTCTCCCCTGAATAATCGTCATTGGCAAGAATCAGGGAATAGAAAGATAGAATACTTTCTCTCATACCTCCACCACCGGGCCTGGCAGCAACGATAACAAGTAGAAAGCATTAAAAAAAAAAAAAAACACGCCTGATACTATAACGAAATCTTGTAGTGTTAGCTCTCACCTAAGTTTGGTCAGTAAGAAATGGTACTAATGGTACTAACACAAGAAATAAATTATGCAAAAAACAATGCATCCTCAGATCTGGGGGTAGCAATAATGACGAGTGGAAAACATCAAAAAAGCAACACCTGATGACGGGCTAGAGAGCGCAGCAAGCGTAGCGAAGCAATGTTTACGTTCAGCTGAGAAACGAGCGACCCGACACGACGCGGCCCGACAGCGATGGTTTTTAGAGGCTAATAACTTCTCTGCTATGTGAAAGAGAGGAGAGATTCTTTCAGCAGATATTAGATACACTCAATAAATTTTGTTTTTAGCTAAATATTTACTCATGAGACCAAAGAAGCCCCTTGGAATCCCAGCTTTCCAAGGGATACCCGGGGATGCTCCACAATGAAATCGATTTAAAGCAATGTGAAAGTGACACATGCAAGGTATGAATTGTTTTTGACTCATATGTTGATCGCACACCGGCAAGTGTGTGTGTGTGTGTGTCTGTGTGTGTGTGTGTGTGACAGACAGACAGACAGACAGACAGACAGACAGACGGTACAGCAAATATTTTAGCTCAATTATTCTTCTGTTATTGTTCAACTGCCTTACCAGAAATGCTAAAAGTTTACACTAAGATGAAATTATGATGATTGGTGTATCTACAGTCGTGATTATAAATAATCACCTATCCCCTGGTACCCCGGGCCTCAGGTTGGCTCTTTATGCTCGGCAAGTCAGGAGTAAGAGCGCCTGAGAGGGAGGGGCAAAAGAGAGAAGGGAAGGTGGGTGGCGGGACGAGTGATGGTGTGGGAGTGAGATGAGGGATGGGAGGGTTAGTAGGTAGGGGAGGGAGAATGAAATGAGAAGTGGTCACATTATTTGTCTATTTTCTTACATTCAAAGCATGATTAAAAGGAGTTAGTATTCTGTAGATATTGCTGCATTACATCTTGTACAGCGGCGTCAGATAACAAGCTTTAGATAAGTGGCGATATCAAGGGCTGGCTCGTGAGAGAAATATACTGACGTGACAGATGAAACATTAGTGTGGAGCCAGGTGTTTGTGTTTATCTGTGTATGTTGACTTCGGACGCAACATGGAATTTGGATGGCTTTGACTTCCGTAATGTTTGTGTAAAAATGTCCTCTACCCTTACATGTAATTAATTTTTGGAACTAAATATCATATGCAACCTCTAACATGGCTATGTCCATAGTAAATATGAGACACTCCCTCTGTACAGTCACCATCATGTCTACAATATTATGCCATCTCTATATGAAAAGGCTATTGAAATTAATTGTGTATAAAAGGTAAACACATATTATGTCTGTGCACATGGGTGGATATAATAATACTCATAATTTTTTTGTAGAAAAACGGAAAAAATCCTACCCAAACTCCCAAAATATATGTGTGTCAATGTTTGCCGACATTGGTCAAGCCAAAGCAACCAGGAAAGCCAGGTAGTCTAGTGGCCTCCTGCTCACCTCTTGCCGACTTCGCGGCACCGAGAAAACCGTGTTGTTGATGGTTTACTGATTTCGTCTTGTGCAGGTTGGAAATTAATGCCAATAATATTTTTGCACCTTGCACTTTAATATCCCATGTTTTTGATGCATTTTTGCTATGATATGTATTCTCTACATCGGTTCAGTGTGGTACTTATTTTTTTCAGTTGAGCGATGACACTTGAGGCTAATATGTTACCAGTGAGTTCATACATATTTTGTGATATTTACGCACACTTCGAAAAGAAAATATCATAGGAAATTTAAGGATCCCTAAAAGGAGGTTTGGCAACACAGGAGGGGAAAATAGACAAAGAGGTGCTTCCTTCTCTATCCTGATTCCGTTAGGTGCGGCATCACAGTCTCCTGCAAGGAGTTTTCCTCTATCTCCCCTACAAGGTATTTTTTATTGTATTGTGCCTATTTTAATAATGTTTTGAAAGTGAAATCTGCCCTAGAAATTGTTAGATATGAGGAGAGTAGAGAGCAGCTTTGTGAGGAGAGGCAGAATATAGCTGTTGTCAGCATTTTGACGCCCTGGGGTAAGGCAAGCACACCACCGTGATCCTAAGATCTGTGTTATGATTATGAAATACTATGACGAATTCTTATCCTATGCAGTATCATCTTAACACCTAGAGGTTAGGGTGGTCAAAGGGTGGCTGCATTGTCTAATTCCTTAAAAAACTATGAAAAGTTTTATTTTTTCACATTAAAGTATAATACTTTTATCTTAGTACTTTGCTTGAAACTACCCGAAAGTTCTAACACTTTCAGGGGTGTAAGTCATGCAAGTCATGGAGCAAGTTTTGGAGTATGTCATGGTGCAAGTCTGAATACGTTTGGGAGTGGACTTTTACCAAGTTCTGATTTTACCTCTGACACTAGGTCCAGCATGGTTTTTAAGCAGTTTTCAAGTCTTGCCCAGACCTGGAACAAGTCCAATCTCCCTGTTGTCATCTAGCATGTAATGGAGAAGCAGAAAGTAAATAAATGACCAGTTTCTACAGTGAGGGTGTTTCGTCACCTCCTGCATTACCCCAGAAAATGCAATAGAAAATTCTCAGGAGCCAAGAATGTGGATGCCCTCATAAACTGAAGGGTCAACGCTACCATGTATATCTTATACCGTTTTACAAGGCATAGTGTGGACACTCCTTTATATTAGGTCTAGTTATTATTCTATTTTTAAAATGTATTACTAATAATAGTCCCCAAATATTTCATATATTGTATAAATCCCTTCAGTTTAAATGTACTGGTCACATTATTATTTGTAAGTGGTTTTGGTTGGGATTTTCCCATCAGTACAGAATGGTGATCAGAACAGTCTGAACAACTCCCACTCGTCCTTGGTGTGCTCGAGGAGGTGGGACCGCGTCCTCTCGTTCTCTGGTTCCCAACATTGGCATTCTGGGCCCACACAGTCTCGTTGACACTGCACTAAAGTTTGATCTGTCACGTCATTACATTTCTCTCGCGAGCCAGCCCTTGATATCACCACCTATCTATAGCTTGTTATCTGGCACCACTATAGAAGGTGTAATGCAGCAGTATCTACCAAATATTAACTCCTTTATATCATGCCCTGAATGAAAGAAAATAAACAAATAATGTGACCACAATTTCACATATCATTCTCCCTCCCCTACCTACCCAACCTCCCCTCCCTCACCCCACCTCACCCCACCCCCGCACCATCACTCATCCCCCCCACCCACCTTCCCTTCTCTCTCTGGCCCCTCCCTCACAGCCCTTCCTTACTCCAGCGTGGCTTGGCGCGCATAAACGAGCCTGGCTGAGCCACTGGGTAGCAGATGATAGGTGATTATTTATGACCACCACTGTACAAACCCTCTCTCACTTGGTACGCGCTCACTAAGCGCACTTTATTTGGTACGATAATGAAATCTAGTATTATTACCTCAAACATAAGTAAGAGCTTGTATTAATATTATGAATAAATTATGCATAAACAATGCATTGCCTAACATTATGGGAATATTCTCAGTAAGATAAGGATATTGTATAATTTATTCATATAATTCAAGTAAAAGATATCATCTCGAATATTGCACTGAGATTTATAAAACAATGAACACGTTCTCCCATACATCTCATTGATCCCTCTGTGATATTTCATTATTGTAAGGTAAATACTGGTCATAATTCTAATGGTGGTAAATTTTGTGATATGCGATCATATAGAGCCAGAATGACAGAAAAATTCACAGAAGGAGTTTTTTGGTCGCACTGATTATGCACCTGAGTTTTTTTTTCTTTTTTGTCAATAACAGAAATTCAAACGAATTTCTCTCCTGCATAGTAATTGGTTATGTTCAGTCCCTATTAGCCAGTTCGTTACAAACACCCACTGTACTGTAGAGGAAGCACCCAAAATCACACTACTAAAAAATGAACTGGTAACGAAATACCATCACATCTCTTTCATGAACATGTAGCAGCATGCGTTCTTTAGCGAGAGGCAAGTATGTGTATTGTTAGCACGGGGATATAAAGAGACTGTAGCCTGTGCAACCAGACGAAACCCTATGGAGGGAATGGAGAGTGAGAGATCGGCCAGGACAATGCATGAAAGTGAATATTGAGAGGAAGAGAAAGGAAAGAAACATAGAAAACAAGGTGGAAAGAAAAAGCGCAGGAGCAAGAAATGTACAGAGTTGTGTCGTGGGAAAAGAAGCTCTTATTGAACTGGGACAACACAGCCTGTATTGGATACTGGGTCAAGCAATAAATAAAATCAAATATATCGATCGACACACTGATAGCGAAAAGAAAGTAAGTTACGGTGTCACAGGGGAGAAGAACAAACTTATGGAGGTAAATGGTGAGTAATGAGAACAGTGCTATATATCCAAGTAATTATGGGTCTATAGAAAGAAGGAGGATGGGGGCGTACCCCCCCAATCTGTGTCTGATAGTTGTATGAAAGACACCTATTTTCTTTTAAATAACAGTAGAGCCTCCAGCCCTTTTCATTTCAATAATGCGACGTTGGAGTGTTAACTTATCATGCCCCTGAGCCACACTGCTGGACTTTACTGACCTGCCACCGAGCGGTGTTCTAGTTACCTCCGTAGATATACTTATATCGACACCTAAACAATTGGTAACAAACCACAATGACTCAGGAAATAACTCATATGAACACCTCAGCATGGGTTATGAAACCACAGTGACTCACCAAAAAAACCTTATAAATACCTCGGCATGGGTTTTGAAACTACAGTGACTCACGACACAGGAAAGTGCAATACTCGTCCTGCTTTGAACTAATGTATTATAATTGGAGTAAGGAAACTGTGGGTAGAGGAATGCGAGAACAGGTATTTGATACAGCAGCACTTTTCATTTACAATATGCAGCATATACTGTAGCGGGAGAGGGATGTGACTGGGTGGTCACATTACTTACATAATGATAATGCATGTTCGAATCGCCCCATAAACTACTGTACATGCCATAAAAACTGCCTTGAAATCACTCACATTTATGAATGTCTTGGGCATGAGAAATCCAAGCAACTTCTACTAACATGTATGTGTATGAGGTGGTGCACTGGAGCTTCATTTGTTGGTGTAGCATGAAAACAAATTGTGCTAAACCTTTGAAATGCACTGGCTATTCTATGGCCAGAGTCTGATATGAACGGGAGACAAAATACAGAACATACACGACACACCGTCATAACGTTACATGCATGCTGAAGAGGAGAGGAAGGGAAGGATACAAGACTACAAGTTAATGAAACGAGAGGTTCGAAAGTGAGATGGTGAGTAGAAACGAGAAGACTAATTGATCGGGATGCAGAGACGAAGTTGTTGTTGTTGTTGTTGCCCTACTCTGGTTTGTCTGGCCTAGCAGACCCATCACCCAAAAGAAAGCAACTACTCCTGTGGGGCCGTCGTACAGATACATACGCTCGTGAAGGGATCTGGTGGCCCCATGTGGCAGACATCGCCTCATCAGGGTCCGACCACTGCCCTTGCCATGCCAAGTGGCAGGGAAATACGAGAAGACTTTGCTTCTGAGTGGACGACGTAGCTGTTCTCGCCAGGATGCACTGCGCCATGTCGTGTATACTCCTCGTTAGTGCCGCATGGTGGGGTAAACCATCCGTGCCTCTTGTATCACACGAGCGTCAGGAATGGGAGAAGGACTGCACACAGAGAAGAGTAGTAGGGGAGAATAATGATAAACCATGGATATAGGTGCGTATATATTGGGAACTAAAATTGTGGTAATATGATATATTAAATAAGTTATGAATAATAAAGAAGTACAATGCAGCAAGCATGTTGCCGCCGAAAAGGAGTGAATTGAACTGCAGTGGGTATCGCACAAACAGAAGGGAGGGGGCAAAAAATAATAATAATAAAAATATAAAAAGGCAGGGAGGGAGTGCAGGAGGGGTAACAATTTTGGAGAGTGACAGCAGAAGGGGGAACGAGAAAAATGAGTGGAGGGGACTGGTCATATCTAGGGTTAGGGGAGAGAGACCAAAAAGTAACAAATATTTACACAATAACATAATATAATACGACGTTTCCTATAAGACTATTGCATTCTTTGCTTCACATTCTCATAACGTACTGTATATAAAGAATATTGTTTTTTTCAGAGAGACAAAATTTAAAACACAGAAAAATGTCATTTAATATGCACCTTTTAACTATCTGTCATACTGTATTAGCTTGAAGCTAATATATACTGCTGTCTGTTCATTCTCACCAGATGGTATTTGAATGCTGTGGCCATCACGCATTTTGATATATAAGACAGCCCTAATCGTGTGTTTCTTTATCAGAAATAATTTCTGAATCATATGCCAATTCACCGTACACCAGAGTAATGGCACTTGAGTTCGTTGCCAGCCACTCCGACATGGCAAGATAAGCTGATAAATTATTTTAAATTTAACATCAATCGTGCCTAGGATAGTCTTGGATGATGCACATTAATATGTGACTGGACTGAAGTTTGGCATTACCCAACAGTAGCCTATATACTAGCTGCACGTTGCTGCACTACTGTCCAGAAGACAGTCTTGTATAATTCTTACCGTGTGCATGTATTCTGTGTTGTGCACTGATCTCAGGTAACCACTCCGTTCAGTGCAGTTTCTAGCCTTTTGTGGGCCGTATGCGAAATGCTGTTTGGGGGCCCCTGTTTTGTGAAACTGGTGGGGGGATTCCAAACCCTCTAAGGTGGTCCGGGGGCACGCCTTTAACATTTAAATGCATCAGTCTGGTGCACTTTAAGAGGAAAAGAGGCTAGATCCGTGAAAAAACTCTTAACATCTTTTTTTT
>JAGKTI010038623.1:0-10691 GCA_018397915.1 Birgus latro | reverse complement strand
TAACTCTGTCAATAAGTATCCTACCATATACTTTTCCTATTACACTGCTTTTTCCCCTTTTCCTTTGTACAGAGGAATAATTATACATGACTTCTAATCCTCCAGGACTCTACCCTCCTCCCAAGCCAATCTGCACACCTTCCACATCCATTCTATTACTATCTCTCCCCCATGCTTCAGCATTTCACCACACACTCCATCAATTCCTGGGGCTTTCCCCATTTTAACTTTCTTCATTGCTTTCACCGCTTCCATCCTCATGATTTCTTCCTCTCTTCTCACAACCTTCCTTCTCCCTGCCATTCCCCAGCCACTTATACTTGCATTACTTTCAATCTCTATGTTCAACAGTTCATTAAAGTGTTCTCTCCATCTGTTTACTTTTTCTCCCTTCTCCACTAGTAATCTACCATTTTTATCTTTCACACCCCCACTGACTTTGTTGGCACCCTGTCTAGCTCTCTTTACCTCCTTCCAGAACACTTTCTTACATTCCCTCCACTTTGCACTCAAATTCCTTCCCAATTCCTCATCCACTCTCTTCTTACTCTCTCTTACTAATCCTTTCACCTCTCTCCTCCTCACTACATATAACTCTCTCGTCCATCTCTCAGCTTCTTCGTCGCCCGTTCCTCATATGCTTCCTTCTTTTGTGCCACAGCCTCTCTCACCTCTTCAGTCCACCATGCTGTTCCCTGAACCCCCTTTCGTCTTCTCTTCACCCCACACACCACCTCACATGCTGCACCGATTTCTTCTATGAATACCTTGCACACACCTTCCACGTCCCCCATCTGCTCCAATGTATATTTACCCAATCGCTCCTCCACTTCCCTTTTATATTCAGCCTTTATTCCATCCTCTTGTAACTTTTCTACCCTCCTTGTAACAAATACTTCCTCCTGTCCTTCCCTTCTTCTCTTCCTCCATCTTATTTGGATTCTGATTCTGGCCACCACCATGTGGTGGTCAGAAAGTCCACTCCCCCAACCTCTATATACTCTTGCATCCATTACACATCTTCTCATCCTTTCATCCACACACACATAGTCAATCATTGCCTTCCGTTCATTCATATTTTAATGTTGTTTGTTATTGGTAGGTCTATCTATCTATCTATTGCCAGACGCCTCAATCCCAAACGGGGTGGCCACAAACAAATCGCCTCCATGTCACTCTGTCCCCTGCCATTTCACTACCACGCTCCCAACTCACACCCCCCTCTCTCATATACCTCTCCACTCCATCCCTCCATCTCATCCTCGGCCTCCCCCTCCCTCTCGCCCCCTCCACCTCACTCACATACACTCTCCTCGTCAATCTTTCACTCTCCATCCTCTCCACATGCCCAAACCACCTTAACGTAGGTATAATCCTAAAATTTACAGATGGAAAACTATTTTTTAATTAAGTACCAAACTGCAAAACTGATAACTGATTTTTCCATAGAAAGGTATTTTAACATATTTAACTAATTTTTTTCACCTCAAAACATATTGATTTACTTTTTACTTTAGTATTGAGGAATAACTTTAAATACTTATCATATATGTGTATCTGATAATTATTGTTCAGAAAATAATCCCTAATTAAGAAATTCTTCATGCAAAGTTGTATAATTTGATCAAACACTGTATGCTCTATTCAGTAAATTTCTAACTGAATTAATTTTGAATCATACGACAAAAACTGTACCAATTTAAGCCTTGACCTGTAAAAGCTGGTTTTCTATGTACCCTTGTTACTAGTCCTTCATTACTTCTATCATTTTTTTTATCAAAAATGTCATACATCTAATATTTTCCAATTCACACATGAACCTTATATTTTAATGTTGTTTGTTAATGTAATCAAAAAGCTTTTGATGATCCTCTTGATTACTGAAAACTAGAAAAAAATCGATATATCTTCTAAAATAAATTGGTCTAAATTCACTGGGACAATTGTTCAACCATGAAATAATAATATCTGAACATATGGGAAAAAGCTACAGAACAGGACAATATTTGCATCAGATGGCATTTTCAGCTATTAGAGAGCATTCATTAACCCAAGACCACTCTTTCTCTTACAAAGATTTTCAGGTAGTAACTAAATTCAACAATTCAGCTGATGCTATACTGGGAGAAAAATTACTAATAGAGAAGTATAAACCTGAAATTAATGTGGCTAATAATACTTAATCGATTCTTTGTTCGAACCTATTGGTTGTTTTGGTTGTCTGCTTCAGTTTGAGGGGTTTGAGTTAAGTGTTCAAACAATAAAGGTGTTGTTTCAGTTGGGGGTTACTTTGGATCTTCCCTGAGTGGTTCTTGGCATTTCTGTCTGAGCTTTTATACAGGGAGGAGGGTTGTTTTTATTTTACTTTATTTAGTTTTATAGTATCAATAAAGTCCTGGTTTCTTCTTGTCATCATGTCTGCTGACTATTTAGGACAGCTGTAGGACCTGATGATGGCCTGAGGTGGGCTGAAAATTCAAATTATGTTTACAAGAGTATTTACCACATTCATTTTATTACTGCTTTGGAAGATGCGATGTTCAAGATCGCATGCAGATGTCTTACTTAGTATATATATATATATATAGGTATACATAAATATATATACAGCATATACTGGTATATATGTATGTGTATATATGTATGTACACACAAGCATTATGCAAAGTGACGCACCAGCTGACAAGTATGCTTCAACTGGTTCATAGTTGCCCTCAACCACTCCATTACACGCATTAAGCCAAGCCCAGTCAGCCTCTCGCAGTCGTCGCCTCAGCTGCCGTAGGAGTCGTTCAGTCTCATAGTTATTGAGAGCCATTGCTCCTTCCCCTGCACGGTGACTGACAGCCCCAGAAGCAATGTTCCCGCCCATGCTGGGGGAGATGCTCAACAGATTTTCCTTAGATTCACTTGCATTTCTTGGAGATATTAATTGTTGGTCTTGAGGAACTTCACTGCTTTTTGCCTTATTAAGTTCATTTATATTTTCTCTGTTTTTAGCATTATTTTCTGTTTGTTGGGTATCACTGGGTTCCCGAATAATTTCAACACTGCTTGGAATATCAGCTGACTCAACTGACACTGTATTTTTATTGGTATTTCCTACTATACTGGGTTTACTGTCACCTGGTGGAGGTGGCGTTGCTAATCGAGCTGGCTGAGACTGAGTTGCAGGGGCACACAGACCTTTGGGGGTGGCACACATTACACATCTATTTGACCGAGGCCAATTTTCGTACGTACATGCTCTGCATCTCCACTTATAACTTGGTATGTTTGGTTCTGATTCTGGTCTGGTTTGAGGATGAGTGAGGCCAGCACCCTGTGGGCTACAACGACCGGCACCACCAGGAGGAGTTCCACCCCCTGGGCTCTGGTGCTCTGCTCCTGCACCCTGAACTCCACCTCCACTCTGAGCTCCCACACTTCTGTTGTTACTTTGACCATTGGTGCGATTATTAACGGTAACTGGAACTGTGGTGACGTTTGCAGAGGATACTTTTGCTGGGGATGTGACTAAGGCAGCAGATGTGGTGTCAGCTGTAGTGGCAGTGGTGATGAGAACGGGAACGGAGGTAGGAGTTGCAGTGGGTGTGGTTTTTACTGGTGAAGGTGATGCAGGTTTGGTCAGAGACAGACCAGCCATTTGGTCAGCTAATGAAATGCGTGGCGTCCGACACTGTGTGCATCTCAGTGCCCTTGGATAATTGTGGTATGTGCACATGTGACAGATCCATTTGTCTATATCTTGAGGTGGGGGTCCTTCTGCTGGTCTGGGCACAGATGAAGGGGGTGCTAACTGGTAGATGTCTGCACCACTCTCCACTATGAGGTGTGGTGGCCTGGGCACCGTACACATGGTGCAGCGTATGGCACTGGCATAATTGAGATAGGTACACCTCCCACATGACCATTTACTGCCTCCATCACTCATGATGCCACACAGCCTCCAAGACCACAACCCAGTTTGAGTTCTACAGTCTCATTGATAAGCCATGTGGGGTTTTAATTAAGATTTGCTTTGCTGGACTGAAACTGGATCAATACCAGTTATTAGCAGCCCCAATCTGGGGCCTGATTTTCAATCACCACACAACCATTCTGGCAAGTCTGCCCTCAGAGTCCAAAAACTGATAACTATCTTAACACCATTGTACTATTTTGTATATCCTAGTCTTCAGATCTGAAACATGAAAAGTTAAACTTTAGTAAAACATAGACAGCAGCTATTATGAAAATAGTACACAGTTGACTACGGTAACCTAAAGAGACTATCGTAAGGTAAAACTTCATGAACACATCTACTGTATCAAGTTCTTCACTTAATAACCTCATAAACCTTCCACATAAATGTGTAAATGAACAGACAGAACCAACCGACACTTGACAAAGAGAGCATAAAACAGCCAGGGATACCAGTAACTTGGATATCGCTACACAATGGAGTTTCCATTTTCAATGTGAATTTTGAAGTAAAGTGGTCTCTACTTTCCATGTTATCAGAAGCACAGATTTTGTACTGTAACAGTGCTGGAGGCACTAGATACAGGTATAGCCTTCATTAACTTCTCCAATATTAATGATGCTCTCATAAGTTGAACAAAATAAACTTACAGCAGCAAGAAAATGCCGCAAATGATGACTTCAGAATGATGGGGGTCCAAAAACCTCTTCAAAACTCCAGATCATCATCATTATCTATTCATCATCATCACCCCACCCCTCTACCGGTACTTCTAACCTTAGGACGAGGTGAGGCAGGGTTCGGCAAGGAAATACAACTAAAAGGAAAACTGGTCAACAACATGCCCAATAAAATGGGCCACACACTCATTCACTTACCATTCAAGCCATCTGACTCCCAATTCTACCTCACAGGCATAACTATATGCACACATTTTTGGGGGCATCTATTTTTCTTTATAGATGCATTCACTATTATCTACCAGTACCAGAGTCCATCCGTCATTCCCTTCCCCCCTAAAAAAAGGCCAAATCCTTGTCATGCTCTTTCTGTTAAATTGTTCATCCAATCCAAGGTCAGTTCCCTAGTCTCATCAATCTCCACGTGGTACCTCATTTTCTCACACAGTCATTCAGGCTACCATATTTATCCCCCTTCTAGCTGTTCCATGCCTCCTCCCACCTTCAAACTCACTACTATTTATACTCTTTTCACCACTACCAACATCCATTCCCTCCATGAGATCATACTTTCAGACCACATTCTCTTTAGCCCTTTGCCAACAGACTTCCCTACTCCACATCTTCCAAGTATCACACTATTTCTTATCCTTCTCATTCAACACGCATTCCTCATTAACTCTAGTTCCACTACTCTAACTCTTGACTTGTTCTTCTGTCACAACAAAGTATCACACTCATGCATTGATGTGGGCATTAAAACACCTATCTTGAAGCCTCCAAACTCAGATCTCTGTTTAATATCAAGGGCTTCATACCACCAGTCACTTTCTTTCCTTGTACTCTATTTCTATTTCCTTTGCACATCTGCCTCTCTTTTAGATCAATGTGCCTTGGTACTTAAACTCACAAACCAATTCAAGTCTCTTCTTTCACTGGCAGACCACAATCACAGTTACCTTCCCCCTTAATGGCCATTACTTCACTATCTATCTACAGTACCATATCTAGCTATCTAAAGCTAACTGCCATAATCTCGTAAGGGGTGGCCATTTGTCTTTGAGTTGGTTGTTTTACAAGAATGGGCACTAACTCTGCCAACCTTGCGTACTTGATGACATATAAGGAACCTGTATGGGTTGCTTATATGGTTACCTCTCAGTGCTGTAAATGGTTTCCTGGCTTATATGAAACCATTAAGCTAGTATGTAAAGCCACAAGAAAACAAAAAAAGGAAAGAAGAGTAATAAAAAGTGACAGAAAAGATGGGAGGAGAGGAAGGCAAACACAGAAAAAGAATGGTAAAGGTGAAGGATGATATAGGTGGCACTACATTAACTGAATGGATGATGGTCACCATTACCTACCACCTTATTACTTTATTCCAAAAGCATTATGCTCACAGACATAAAAAATATTCTGCACCAGCTTGCAAAGCTCCTACATACTATCAGCAAGCAAAACTGCATAATCTGCCTGTATTAGGTCTGAAAATCTTTCATAATTTCTTATAAAGGTCTGGTCTGATGGATGCAAATGTTAGGTTTAAAGAATACAAATAAGTCCGAAGGATGCCGAGGTTGGGTCTGAAGATCTAACCATCTACTAGTACAGAATATTCAGCTCAGGTCCGAAAGATGTCAGTTTCATTGCTATGCTGGTTAGGTTTGATCTGGTAAAGTTTAACACATCATGGTTTAATCCACCTCCCCATTTTCCTGATCAACAAAGCCATACCTAATTTCATGGGTTTGAAAACTGATGGATGACAGGGTTGCTGTTCATGTAAACTAAATTATTACAAAGTTAATTTACATAGTAAATACACTGTACCTAATAGATGTAAATATATCAGAATCATTTTAATCTTTTTAGTAAAAATATTAAGTTGCAAAACCACCACTGCTATGAGCAGGTTACAACTGAGCATGTACCGACAGCTACTTATGAGTTACGGCACTGTAATTAGCCAAACTGAAAACCTCTCCTAAACCATTATTACAGTTACAATCTATATTACACATCCATTCATACATAGCCAAAACACACTAAAACAGATAACCTGACTAGCAATTTCCTACCATAAATCCTCTCTCCATGAGAGCCTACTACTGTAGTTGGAAAATGAGAAAAGGCCTGACAATGGCCCAACTATTATGTTAAAGGGCATAAGCTTGACTTAGTGCTTAAAAACCACTGCAGTGGTAGCATAACTCAGTTCTCACAGCACAATAACTGATAAAATAAGAAAAATGTCCTCCAGCAAGTAAAATTTCTTTTCAACTTTTTTCCTTCTTCAGAGTAGGATGAAGCTGCGACGGATATTTTGTGAAATTTAGACAGTGCGATCCGCAGATTTCCAAAACACACACACAAGGGGATAACCGTAGACGTGATATCTATATAGTTCGTAACATACCAAAATACCACATTAAGAACAGACGACCCTGAGATTTCTCTGTCGTGACGTCACAGCCCTCTGTTGGTAAACAACCTAACCTGGAGTGAAGAAAATATCTATCTAAAAAACAAAATAAACCAAGAGAAGCATTAAAATGAGACACAGTATACATGGTGTATTACGGTTAATTTTTGTTGCAAAACCAATGTGTTTTTAAGTAAAATTTACTTTAGGATGATTAGTTGCAAACACTGCCAGAAGTCTACCTCGCGTGCCTGATTGATGAGACTACAACATCCAAAAAATATATATTTCAAATTTCTATTCACGGAAGATTACTTTATTATATATAATTAAGTAAGCAGATAAGCAGCTGCATACAATTAATTTTGTAGTATCTGCCTTTATCTTTTGCAGGCACTTACGTTGTACCTACTTAGCAACAGAATATGCATTCGGATGCTTCCATGTATTTCTGACTCTATGATCATCCAATATTAAAAATGTTATGATTTCAGGTGACTGGAAATAACCACAGTACTATTACAAATATGAAATAGTTTCCTCAGCGACGGCTGTTCATATGAAGAATAACCATGAAATGTTTTTTATTGAACAGATTTTTTAATAATAATGAAATTGGTAAAAATATTCTATAACAGAAATATACACTATGGGATACATATTACTACTGAAGCTGAAGCCAGGGTCGTGGTCGAAACGCAGGTGTTGAGGAATTGTTTTGGCCACAAGGGGTACTTAGGTACTAGGCTCTATTGCCATTTACATTCTGTCCGGACTCAGGGGGTCCTGTTTCTCAGTCGTGTGAGTATCATATATTTCCCATATATTACACTCTTTGTTTATAGTTTGTTACATTATACCTATGATAAATCTACATATATTTATTGAAGCAGGGAAGTGATTATAGATTGACAGTAAGTTATTGGGTCCTACCAGGGTGATTACAATATTGTGATAGAGTAACCTTTGTGACATTGCTCAGTGTTCACACGGGGTGTTAACATTTATAGCTGAGAGTTTTGAGTACTCATTCAAGGTATTTCACCAGCATAGGCTGAATAATCTTTAACCACCAATCCAAGAAACAATGAACAGCAAACTGAAATTATGGTAAGTATATACAGTTTCCTACGTTCTTGTATCTTGAAAAGAGAGGCTATTGAGCCTCTGAATTCAGCATGGTATCCTAGCAAATTTCTAATACCAGGAGTCCATGGTTGCCACAAAGTGTATGGTAATTTGACCAACATGATTTGTGCGTTACCAATTAATTTCGTCCTGAGTTTCTCCCCAATTTTCAAGTCTTTCAGATTCATCCAGTTATAGATTATCTGTCTATCTAGCTATAAAGAGATGCTTTAATCCTGTATAAGGTTGCCACAAACAAATTGCCTCCATGTCACTTTGTCCCCCACCATTTCACTGCTTTCCCCTCAGCTCACACCTCCCTCTCACGTATACCTCTCCATTCCATCGCTCTAACTCATCCTCACTATCCTCCTCCACCTCATAAACACTCGTCGATCTCCCACTCTACATCCTCTCCACTTGGCCAAATCACCTCAGTGTATTTTTCTTAATGCTTTCTGTCACATCCATATCCAAACCACAATGCTCCTTCACTTCCACATTTGTCACTCTGTTTCTCCATGTGATACCACATTCTCTGCTCAAATAACTGATTTCCACTGCTCCCATTCTTGACTTGTGTCCTTCCAGCAAGGTCCAAGCTTCACGTCCATACATTAGAGTTGGTATCACAGTATTACATGCAGCAACTTTTTGATTTCCAGGCTCACATCCCTATTTCTTATCACTGCTTTCAGTGAACCACCAACTTTCTTCTTTATTGTGCCCTTTCAAGCACTTCATCTTCCAAACTTCCATCCATACTCATCACACTTCCTAGATGCTTAATTGCACTTACATATTCCATTCCTCATCATCCAGCTTCTTGAAGACCATAACTTTACTCTATATTCACCTTTAGATTCTGTTTCTCACACACTCTCCTAGACTCATTCACCACACCTTGCAGTTCCTTTTCATCTTCACTTAACAATACAGTATCATCTGCAAACAACAATACAGGTACAGTAGTTTCCAAATGCTGCCCTCTCTCATAAGGGACACTCCAGCATCCACTGCTTTACCTTGTATCTCTTTTATAACCCCATCCATGTGTAATGACAAATTTTTTGACTCTTATGATTCAATGGGAAATTTGCTGAAGCCAGTCTAACAGAACCCACCGTAATGACACCAGTGTAATGACATAATTTTTAGAACTCTTATGTGATGATGAGAGATAACATATCCCACCGCTCCAGTCACCAGTGAAATGGTCGGAAATTTTAACTTGTGCAGAGCTCTCAGTTTTGACTTAAAAGAATCTGAGTTTTAGAGAGTATGCTGCCACCACCCAGCATATGCTGGGAATTTATTCCACCAGGAATAATGATGAGGACTTCTGGGGCTTTGAGAATAAGAGAACTAGGGTAGCGAGTTCTTATTAAAGAGTGTAGTAATAAGATATTAGCACATCTTGCGGACCACTCAACCTCACGATTAGGTCTCCATAGGGGATAGTAAGACTTAAACTCAATGAAAACTTAACCTAATATTTACTAATACTAAGTATACAAAAAAGAAAGAAAGAAGCAAAAGAAATAGAACAGAATAAAACAAAGATTGCTTTGCAGACTATGAATTACTAGGATTAATAATTTTGAGAGTATAAATCTCCACAAATGAATAAATACTCAGGATGATATTATCACACTAATATATAGTGTCCTTCACAATTGGATAAATATTCAATATAATATTATCACACACTAATATAATAATCTTCACCACTGAATCAACACTCCAAAATGGCACTGATACACTAGGTTTTATCCCTTCAGGGAATATGAATCTCACCTCTTAACCCAATATTCAAAATGATACTGTCCCACGTGAACTCAGCAATCTCGCGGTCTCAAACGGACTCATCTGGCAAACTCACTGAGATATTACCTCCACAGAATATTCTTTCAAGTTTGAATATACAAGTTAACTCATCATACATAAACTGACACCATATTTTAAAGGTATTATACAAAAGGATCAGTACTCAAAGGGGATGAATATTCAATGCTCTTAGGGCAAAATACATGTGAACTCAAAATCCTATCCAGCCAAACACAGCATACAAAAGGATGGAATGTTCTAGTGGACCAGCCAATGCACGCTCGGATTACATGAATTAAGAGGGAGGGTATTTCAGTGTAAGCGGGCGTTAGGCAGGTAGTGTGAGCAAAGCGGCTTCACTCACTCATTTTTTTTTTCTGGTGACGATATGAGGACAGCAACAATCTGTAATTGATGGAAGAAGACGGCGCTATCAAATCAGTACAAAAGGGGCAGGGGAAACATCACTAACACTGATATATATGAGAATTTACCTCACTCAGGTATGAAAGGGAGGGAAGATATATGGACTTTAAACACACAGACCTGTAATCGATGGAAAAAGACGGCACTATGCTGGTCTCAGGCAAATCGCACGGTTTATATAAGCTCAGTTGTTCTAATATTGGGAATTGGCTACAGCTTCGATTGATCACTCTGCAGCCTT
>JAGKTI010038622.1:0-10691 GCA_018397915.1 Birgus latro | reverse complement strand
GTCTGTTCTGCAAAACTACGCCATCAGTCTCCCCAGACGCCTTAAGAAGATAGTAAAGGTGAAGGGGAATGCCAGTAAATACTAAATTCAATGGTGAGTGTTAATTTATTTGTTTCTCCTTGCTAACCACAAGAATGTTTTCTTTTTTTAAGATGGCGTCAACACTTTCCGCGCCTACTGTATACTCACTGTAAATTTACAAACCTCTCCTCCCTTTGGCTGATGGCCCACCATACTAGTACACTCTGAATCCTTAAGTCACATACTGTATTCACTACAAGTATACACTACTCACATCTACATCTATGCACACATTTTACATATACAGGTAATTCTGTACCTGAATTATGCTAATACTGTACTGGGTCCATACATTGCTAATTTATTTAGTATAAGGAATACTACTCTTCAGGTGATTCGCATTTTCATTCTTAGATGTAGTGTTACCATGTGAGTAAACAAAGAGTGCCAAACCAAATGGTTTCTTGTAGTCCAGTAATTCATATACTGTGGTGGGCAGTAGCCATATGAATTAAATGGTTGCTTGGTCATCTGGTGGGTTAAGGCACTCCAACCATACATCATTAGAGTGAATTCAAGGAAGAAATTTGAGATGACAGGAAGAGGTAGCACTGAGAAAAATATGTAAGGAGATAAATAACAGAAAGAAGAAAGAGATAATTTATGAATTTACATTCCCAGAAAGAAGGAGATAAATTATGAATTTAAAATGGAATGTAAACTAGACATAAAATTTTTAGAGACATGCAAAAATGTAGAGACAGCTGTTCCTGTATAAACTGATGAATAGGATGGCAGCAGAGCTAGCTTCAGTTTCACTCCCCCCAGCAGTGTACACGATATCACCCATATAACAGACTTCCCTCAGGTACTTCCAAAGCACATCTGCCGAGTATATCTTATCACACATAGCCCTTTCTTCATTTACAAGTATCTTATCACATCTAGCCCATGCCCCACATTCACTTTACACATGGCATACTTGAAACAACTTTGTACTACACTTACTCCTGCCACCACTACTCCTCATGTGAACCTAAGTGCAGCATTATATGCACTTATACTGTACATACATTTATGTTTATAGGTTGGACCATGCTGGCACATGTAGATTGCCACCTGATGGTAGCTCATTATGTATTGCGATCTTGAGGCATTTCCCTATTCAGTTACCTTGCCCTGTCTCCATGCAGGACTTCACCCTACATCTACCTCAGTCTGTCTCTAAGCATTCCCATCCACTTTCACACCTGCCATCTTTCCCATCCAGTCATCTTTGTCCCTCTTAAAAAATCCAAACCATCTTTCCAATATATCCTATGCCAGATCATTCATAGACACAGTTCTCATTTCTGTGACTCAGTGAAACCTTGTTCGTCTGTCTTGACATATGAATTTCTGTGCATTCCAATCTGCATGAATTTTCCTCTTACAGGCCACATCTCACTGCCATACACTAACTGATGACTATGTGTTATGGAAGAGAAAATGGAGCAATACAGGTCATCCATGATTTAACCATCGTGTTATGTTGCGAGAAACTGATCATAAGTTGAATTTTTTGTAAGTCGAAAATGCATTTAATACACCTAACCAGCTGAACATCATAGCCTAGCCAAGCCTATTAGATGTGCTTAAAACACTTATATATATATTAGCCTACAGTTGGGAAACATCATTAACACAAAGCCTATTTTAAAATAAAAGTGTTGAATATTTCATGTAATGTATTGAATACCGTACTGAAAGTACACGATCATAAAGCCGAAAATTTGTATGTTGACCAGTCGTAAGTAGGGGACCGCATGTATATTGGTGAGGGAGAAGGAAGAGGAAGAGGAATGTATGAGAGAATGAGAGAGGTATATGAAAACAAAGTAGTCTGGAGGCATTTGTCTTATAGTTCACCTAATGAAGTGTTCTCAGAAGGGAGCAAGGTACTGGAAATGATGATGAATGTGATGGACAACAGGTGTAAAATGGGGAATCATACAAAACTGCACAAAATCTTTGTATACAGCCAGCCAGCCCAGGCAAAGTGTATGGACATACAGGAGGATTTGGCAGGTAAACTGGATCAGCAGGCAAGTTCCCCCAGTGTACTCGATGCCCAGAGGAGACACAAATAATATTATAATGTATCAGAGAATTCATGAAACTACCTGGGCCCCATTCAGAATACAGGCAGTTCTTGTCTCTGGAGGACACCATATTCTAGGCACTAAAATCAACACTGATGTCAAGGGACCTGTCACACTTGTAACTGACACCAGATTACAAACCACAATCATTGATGCTTGGCACCTTCTAACCTACAATGACAGCAAGGAATTTAAGTCTCATAACATTCTACCCTTCCCTTTTTCTTTTCTAGGTTATCAGTCCCCAATCCCCCTACCCTAGCTGTCACGAAAATATGAGTGTAGTACCTGGTAAACCTTGACTCATATTAAGTGGAGTTTTATGTTAACATCATCATCATCATCCCACCTCTTTTTTCCCACATGCAGGTGAGGTAAGCTAGGATTAAAAAACCAAGGAAAAGGAAAGAAAATGAAAGTTGGAGAACTAATCAACAGCAGGCCCAATGGAATGGGTCACACATGCATTCATTAGTCATTCAGGTCCCTAGAATCCTGGCTCTGCCTCATATAGCCTCACACCTAGCTGTCTGTTAGAGTCAGTCCAATGAATGTCAATTTAAAAAGGGGTGCTGGACCCTGGTCAAATACTCCTTCATACAAAATTCATCCAACACGCTTAACCCCTTGTCAATTCTTTAGTCTCGCCAGCCTCTATACCTCTCTTTCTCATGCACTTACTCACCATAACTATCTACCTTTACTTGGCCTACCATGCCTCCTCCCACCTTCAGACTTGGTCAGATATACCCTTTTCACCACTCAGTTCACACCCAATATCTCCAAATGACCATACCATCTAAGCATGTTCTCATGAATACCCAGTGTAATTCCCCCAGTATATGGTCTCTCACAGGGTTGTATATTAGTGAAAAACATGGACAAGCTGGAGGGTTAAACAGAGTGAAGTTGAGATGGGATGGTGTTAGGAAAGGGAGGTAGAGTTGGGGTTGAGGTAGTAGTGACAGTGATAGTGCATTGTCCTTGGCAGAGGAGAAAAGTAGAGATAAGGTGGTGAGGATGAGATCAGAATTTAAGGACAGAATAAGGAAGAGAAGCAAGGATGGGAATGGGATAAGAGAAGGAAGGGATAAGATATGGGTATGGAGGCAAATTATGAGAAGGCAGAAAGGATGGGGGAGGGAGTAAAGATTAGGATGAAGGAGATTCCCAACAACAAAATGAAATTGTTTGGTGATAAACTAGAATAAAATAAGCTACTAGGTGAGGCTGTGACCACTTAAGGCTTAATTAAAATATAGAGTAGGTGTATGATCTTACCAGCTGTGCTACATATAAAAATTACAAGGCAGATACTGTTCTACAGTTATGGTCATATTCTTGTCATGATCTTGTATATAGCTGGAACCTGCTGAGGGAGGGGTGGTGGGTACGAGGGAGGTGGGCATGGGCATAGCAACAGGTAAAATTTCCTCCCAGCCTCCCTGCTTAACACTGCTAAAACCTGATAAGGAAGAGTTGATGAGTATATGTTAATGGTTATATTTCTAGTACATCTGTATTAATAGCTATACTTAGTTATTCAGTACTTGTTATAAATACAGTATCAAATTTCCAGTGACTTGACCGGCTCATAGACATAACTGCATTCGGCTGAGGAAGAGTAATTCTGCGAAACTTGCACATACTCGTACAGGTTAAATAGTTCAGTATGTACTGTACATACCTGCATAAATAAAAGACCACATACTACAGTATATCAAACAAACGAAGGTCCATAGATGGATGACCTTAAATATTGGAGAACTGAGAATAGTATTGATTCTCGTCTGTTTCCCAGTTAATACCTTTCATCGTCTCGTAATAAAAGGAAACAATAGATAGAAAATAAAACGAAGTAGCGTAGGAGCCAGACAGGTTTGTTTATTTTTGCCGGTCATTAACTCTCCCTCTCAGCCAATCACGCTCAGAGCAGCGGTAGGTGTGTTCTCGGTTGAAGGATTACACTTTTCTTTTGTATTTATTCTCCAAAATATTGCATTCCATTGCTACAGAAGTAGCATTATCAAGTGCAGAACAAACAGTGGATTTGGTGGCGAAAACAAGGTAATACTGCACCTTGTAGAATAATATTGTTTTAATGGACTTTTACTGGGCACTTGGCAACTGCTTTCAAGACGACAACGCTTGCATAAAACCGAGGCCTTGGTGGAAGTGGTACTTGTCCGGTGAGTTTTACCTTCGGGCGTTATCACCTTGGATCCAGTATCACGGTGATAAAATGGCTTCCAAGATCGTAAGGAAGGTGATATCCACGCCAAAAGCACCTGCTGCAATTGGAGCTTACAGGTGAGTTGAGCCTGTCCCGTTACCCTGTATTCAGAGTATGTATATTTACGTTTATTTTGTTAGGAAAGATTCAGCTTAAGAGGGCCCAGTTCAAGTGATTTGAGATGCCTATGACAAGGTTTGTCTCAAAGGATTCATAGTAGGTAAGGTAATCTGTTGTCATGTACTTAATTGCCATATTTAATTTCGTACAGTGCTTTATTATTTATATGTCCGGGTTAAAACATCCAAATTACACGTATCATGTGGTAGGTGGGGACGCCCATCATCCACCCACTTAGTGTAGTGGTACTCTGTTTTTAGAGTAGCTCTTCATTGAGTGGCAGGCCAAATGATTTCCTGTAAACCAGGAAATCATTGACAGCGCTGGTTGGTAACCTTGTAACCAACCCCCATGCATTCCCTACATGACGAGTGGGTTGGTGGAGGGTTAGTGCCCCTCCCCAGAAAACAGCGAACTAAAAATACAAACTGTTGTGCAGTGTAATCATAGTCTAACTTCTTGGTCCAAAAGACGGGCATGTGCTTGGATTCTTTTGTTCAGAACCAGGCTAGAGCATGCAGACAAGGGATAGGGCTCAAACTCAGGCTAACCAGTATTACACGTACTTCACCTTATAGTTAAATACAGTGCTCTCAGCACTACATGTGCATAGACCAGCTCTATATGTGGAACAGTTATAATCACAGAGCATGTAAAGTATGACACTATGTCTCCCAGGTGGAATATTATACAGGTTATGACACTATGTGGACAGAGATATTACACAGGGGTTGTGACATTATTACTGAGCACAGGTACAACACTATGTCTCCCATGTAGAATATTATATAGGTGTTGACACTATGTGTAGACAAGATATTACATAGGGGTCGTGATGTTATAACTGAACACAGATTTTACACAGGAATGGGAAATTGGCACTTGTATAGTTTATATGTGGGTCACAATAACATTATAGAGCAGTTTATAGGGTACCACAGGGGAGGGCGTCACTTATGTTCTATATGTGCACTGAGTTTAAGTTGGGTCACGAGATTCTGGGTTTCACAGGGGGCAATATTGATATTACAGAGGGGTCATGACACTCTGGTAAGGGGAATACACTGTCGGGGTCTGTATCCCTAGGGGAGAGCATAGTTGTTGGTTATAACACTGTGGCGCACTGAGATCATGACACAGGTAGATCCAGGTAGTGGCCCAATGTAGGGGGTAGGCCGTCAGGGGTGTGCTTCCGGTAAGGGTGCAAGTCCGGAGTCTGGCTGGAGGGCGGTGTGTGGGGCGGCCCTCTACTGCTGGAGGCCGTCAGGATGTGAGGGCCCTCAGGACTGGGGCCGAAGAGGGCTAAGAGGCGCGCTGCTCGGCACCTGCCCTTGGCTGTAGGGGGAGTCCGGGAGGAGGGACTGGGCTGGTCTGGGCCTGGGGTCAACTGGGAAGCGGCCCCTGAAGTCCTGGGGCTGCAGTCTCATCAGGAGGGGAAGGCTGTCAGGGTTCGTCTGCGGCTTCTCGCCCTGGGGGAGTCCATCAGCTGCCTGGGGCATCGGGGCTGGGTTCTAGGGACAGGATACCTAGGCTCTCCACTGGTCCACTCCAAACACTCTCTGTCAGTAGGTCTGCTGGGGAGCAATCTCCATCCGTCCTGGAGGAGGGGGAGCCGGAGGGGCATCTCACTCGGCCTCTGGTGGGGCGGGCTGAGTCAGTGACAATGCCCTTGAAGGGAACCTTCAGGGGAGTGGAGGAGGGAGGACAAGTGGTCTCTCCCTCAACTTGGCGGGTCTGAGGGACGCCGCCAGAACTCCACGCTGAGGCAAAGGAAGGAGGTCCGGTGGACTCTTCTCCTGCCTGGCAGGGAGGACTCTGCCCAGGCTTCCTCCCAAGTGAGTGGATGAAGGAGGTCTGGTGGACTCTTCCTCGGTCTGACAGGTCCGGAGGACTCTGTCAGGGGACCACTTGTCCCAGGGACAGCAGGAGGAGGAAGTCCGACAGACTTCTGGGCTCGCGCAGTAGGTCCGGTGGACTCTACTGCTCTTCTGCTGCCAGGTGAAAGTTGCAGGTGGGGGACGACCAGTGGTCTCTCCCCCTGTAGGTTCAGTGGACTCTATGTCGGCTCCACTACCCTCAGGAGGACAGACGAGGGTTGTCTGGCGGACGTGCCAAGACGCCTCCTCCCTGCGGCGGATAGTATAAGAAGGAGGTCCGGTGGACTTTCCTCCTACAGTAGGGTTGGTTGCCTCTACTGTGTCGCTGCTCCCCTGGGGTATAGGAGATCTGTGAGGGCTGGTTCCCTCTTTCCCTCTTTTCACTTCAGGTCTGGTGGACTCTGTAGCCAAGGGCCTACGTGGGATTGTTTGAGGGTCAGTCCCACCCTGAGTCTGGTGAGCGCCATTCCGGTCGGAGGGTAATGCACCGAGTCGATGCACTTCCCGAGGGTCTGATTGAGAGTAAGAGGGGCATCGGGCCACAGGTGACGTAGGGCAGTGTGGCTCGGAGCACCTGTGCACTCGTCCGTGGTCCCCTTCTAGGGCTGGTGTCACCTTCACATGTCGTCCCTCTGGGGTGGTGGTGTCGGGGTCACTCCACCGGTTGGGCACTTCACAAACAGTGGCCACCCCTTATGGGATTACGGCATCTGGCAATACACAGATAGATTGATAGACAGATACTATCCCCAAACACTCTTCCATAGTTAGGCCTAGTCTAGGGTGGTGGTGTCGGGGTCGCTCCACCGGTTGGGCATTTCACAAACATTGGCCACCCCTGATGGGATTATGGCATCTGGCAATAGATAGATAGATTGATAGACAGATACAATCCCCAAACACCCTTTCATAGTTAGGCCTAGCACCCCAGTAGGCTATACTTTCCCCCTGACATCCCCAGACACTCGTGAGAACACACACATCATAATTCTTCCCATGACAACATACCCAGACACCTTCCCCTTGACAGAATACCCAGACACCCTCCTCTTGACAATATACCCAAACACCCTCCCCTTGACAACATACCTGACACCCTCCCCTTGACAACATACCCAGACACCCTCCCCTTGACAGCATCCAGACACCCTCCCCTTGACAACAAACCCAGACACCCACCCCTTGACAACATACCCAGACACCGTCCCATTGACAAAATGCCTAGACACCCTCCCATTGACAGCATACCCAGACACCCTCCCCTTGACAACATGCCCAGACACCCACCCCTTGACAGCATGCCCAGACACCCTCCCCTTGACAACATACCCAGATACCCTCCCCTTTACCCCTTGACAACATGCCCAGACACCCTTCCCTTGACAACATACCCAGACACCCTACCCTTGACAACATACCCAGACACCCTCCCCTTGACAACATACCCAGACACCCTCCCTTTGACATCATACCCAGACACCCTCCCCTTGACCATACCCAGACAAACTCCCCTTGACACTACCACCCTAGATGCCCTCCATCTGGTAACACCTCCAGACACCCTCTCCCTGTCAACATCCCCAAACACACTGTCCTTGACAATATTCTCTGTCACGAATTTTCTACATCCTGAAATTATGTAACATAAATTGTGACATCGAGTGATTTTGCGGGAGCAACGAATGATTCTGAAATGCACGAGATTTCGCTCATTCTCTCAACCGTCCACTCGCGTACTTATATTCACATCAAGTTGTCAAAACTTTTGTCATTCTTTCGCGAGTGATTGTCTTTATGTACAGACAATGCATTCCTCTGAGCGATAATTTTTGAATTATCGCTTCTGCCTCCCTGGCCGTTACCCGGTCACACCCTTTCACACGCTCTCACGTCGGACACTCAAAACCACAGTCTGTCTGTTTCTTAGTCTCGGAGTGTTTGGTTGCGCCATACGAAGGCTCAAGCGATCACTTTTCTTAGCGATTTCAGGTCTCAGCTTGTATTGGCGTGTATTCCCGAAGCTCCCACCAGCTTGGTGATTGACTACAGCAGCACGGTCTCATCTATACCGATCAGTATTTTCTTTTGTTTTTCCTAGGCTTAAGTTTTTGGGTTATTTAGCTATTTGTCTGAGTGTTTGAGTGAGTGCATTTCCCTTTCTTTAATTTGAATTAATTCATGTAATGTAAATTTATTTTCTTGTATTCAATAAATTTACAGTTCGTTTTCTTGAGCTTTGTTGAATGTAACAGTCGTGTTTGATTCCCCCACATATTTAGTACACTTTTGCTACTCCACGTTAGCACAACTCCTTATATTAATCACGACTGGTACTTAAGCCAGCTTTTGGTATTAATCCTTAAATCCGTTGTGCTAGCTAGGAGTTTGGCTCAGCCAAGATCCTGTTTATTATTATTATTATTATTTTTTTTTTTTTTTGAATGTTAAGGGGAGAAACTAACTTTCTCAGAGGCCAACGGTACAATATTACAGCCTACTTGAGCGTCTAGTCTCTGCTGTGTACCGTTGAGAAAGTCTATAAATTCTCAACTCTAGAGAATTGGCGAAGTAAGCCAGTATAAAAGTGAAATCGCTACTTGATTTCACGAGTCTATTCTCTCGTAATAATCGACTCGATAGTCATTCCTAGCACACATAGCTATACATTGTATACTCTGATTATACAATATTTCATTTTCCCCCAGACATTCCCCCCTCCCCCCCAACAACACTCCCAGGTAGCCCCATCAGTGCTGACAGCTCCAGATAAGTATTCATCAAGAGACACATCTGTTCTGACATCACTCAGGAAAATTTAAGCCAGTCACAGTACAGGCCAGACTATAACCCCCCATTCCCAGTAGTAGCTAGGATAGAGAACTAGAATTGTCTTGACCAGTAGAGGCTTAATGATGACCACTCCAATAACTCATTTGAATAAATTCATAGAGTATAGCTAACTTGAATAGAATATTGAATTTATTCCTATTATTGAGATGGATGAGAGATAGATTGCTTGTACATACATGGAAAAAGGTCAGTATCATTATGTTCTTAATTGGATATAAATTCCAGTGAGTGTTGTATGATATGGTACTGTACTGTAAGTGGTCAAGTGGGTGTGTGATGTGCATAATTGTGTGATGAGACAGTGAGTGGTGTGTTAAATGAAATCTGATTGAAGGGAGCAACACATAGCTAGTAAGAGTGCTAGAGATTGTCACATTTTAGATTTGATACCATTTCACAGTGTTGTTGATTTGGATTTTTCTTGGCACATTTGGTTATGGATGAAAAATAAGTGGTTATTTTTGGCTGGCTGCCTTTTACAGGTGTGTGTGTGTGTGTGTGTGTGTGTGTGTGTGTGTGTGTGTGTGTGTGTGTGTGTGTGTACATTCTCGTGAAGTGCACAAGTCTTCATTTTGTGAGAGTGACTACCCTTGGTAAACCTGTGTTTAAAAGTTGATTCTCATCGTAGTATACTAATTTAAATACTCATTATCATCATCCCCACTTCCTTCGCAGGGTGAGGAGTAGCACGTCCAGACAGCCTAAGTTTGCTCGGTCCAATGGGCCACACTTCCACTCACTCATCATTCGAGTCCTCGGAAGCCTGGCTCTATCTGATATGCCAAAAACATTCACCACATTCTGTAGCTTCACGTAAACGTATCTGATAGAGTCAGTCTGGACGCTGTCATGTTAAAAAGGGGTGCCAAATCCCCTGATCACGCACTTCTCACAACATTCATCAGGCCAGCTCAGTCTCTTGTCAGTCCCCTTGCTTCGCTGACTTCCATACCTGTCTTCCTCACATACTCATCTACCATGTCTTTCCACCCTCTTCTTGGCCTACCTCACCTCCTTCCTCCTTCAAATTCGCTCAGATATACCTTTTCACCACTTTGTTACTTTAATCAGTATACGGTCGGTATACTGATTAAAGTACCAGTACCCAACAATAATTCAGTCCTTTCCATATCCACTGGTTCTCCATTTATCTATCTATCTATTGCCAGATGCCTTAATCCCGTAAGGGGTGGCCACAAACAAATGACCCCCATGTCACTCTGTCCCCCGCCACTTCACTGCCCTGCTCCCACCTCACACCTCCCTCTCTCATATACCTCTCCACTCCATCCCTCCATCTCATCCTTGGCCTCCCCCTCCCTCTCCCCTCCTCCACCTTACATACACTCTCCTTGTCAGTCTCTCACTCTCCATCCTCTCCACATTTATCTAATAGCTAATTAAATATTAGTAGATATTAAATATAGTATTTGCATACTAATGTAAATA
>JAGKTI010038621.1:0-10691 GCA_018397915.1 Birgus latro | reverse complement strand
GATTGCTGGTTAACTGGGACTTGCCTGTATTTCAATGGTGGATTTTTTGTGGTGAAAACAATTTTGTCTATCACTAATTAAGTTGCTGGATTCAAGGTGTTTAACTATGTACTTATTAATTACAGTTTCAAATACTTTACCAAGAGAAGACGTGATAGCTATTGGTCTGTAATCAGGGGGGTTAGAGGAACTTCCTTTCTTTGCAGCTGGGTGGATATTGGCTTCTTTCCATGAATCAGGGAATGAAGAAGTATGTATTCATAGTCTGAATAATTTAGCTAGAACAGAAACAAGTTCTGGGGAGCACTTTCTCAAAACAACTGGAGGAACTCCATCTGGGCCTGGAGCTTTGTTGGTTGGTAAATTGTCTAGGATGGATTTTATGTAATGTATCTAGTCTGTATTTTAACCCCTAAAAGGTGGGCAACGTTACATAACGTCTGCCATTTTTGTCATAAGTCATTGGTTAAATTGGGCAATATGACAACGCTGTCCCCTACTGCCATGCCCTCTACTCGCCTAGGCCTGTAAAACACTATCCATGCTCGCCCAGTCGTGCTCAGCCTTAGTATTAGCCAAGACAATGGAAGGTCGAGACAGGTCGCAGTCTCCCCAGCCTAGCATTGCCTGTGGTGATACATCCCAACGAAGTGTTACATCATCTGGTCTCCAAAAAGTGCGCACAGTGACAAAGAACATATATAATAAATAATGCATAAGTGATAAAGTTAGTGATAAAGAAAACAAGAGCGGGAAATCCCTGAGCCTTATTCACCGCGTGCCAAGTGACAAGCTGCCACATGCACTACCCTGCTCCACCTCACACACTCACCTATCACGCAGTATCACATAAGTAACACCTCTTACCATCATTTTTCATCCATTTTCATTTATTTATGCATGTATAGGCTTATTCTTTGATACTTTATTTTTCCAAAAATATGCTGCTCTACATGGATGTATATTGGAGAAGCTGCCTGCCTTTTAGGGGTTATGTGGAGCAATTTTGAGTGTCAAGTTCTAGTACAGGGATGTTCTGGCTGACATCGTCTCTGGTAGAATTTCTGGCAAATGTACGGGCAAGGATATTCGCTTTACCTTACAGGTCATTTGTAACGTTACTGTCTGAAACTCTTAGTGGGAGAATGGGTGATGACTTATTAAAGTTATTTATGAAAGAACTGGGAGCTGACCAGAATATTCTATCGTCGTTACGACTGTTAAGCAGTCTTGATGCTTGGTTTGGCAGAAAGTTTGATTTAGCAAGATTTATTACTGCTTTTGCATGGTTTCTACCAATTTTAAATTGACAGAGTGATTCAGATGTTCTTGATTTTAAGTAAGTTATACGTTAATGACTTTTGGGTCATTGCTCTGGCACATCTGCCAACGAACCATTTTGGAGAGTTCGATCTTTTGGTGAACTATTGACTTGGTATGAATAAATCCATACCAGCTAGTATTAAGTCATGATTGTGGGACTGGGTAGGACTGATATCACTAGAGAAGAAAGACTGCCATGGAATGTCGCAAGATAATTTCTAAATCCATCCCAATCTGCCCTATCAAAGTACCATCGGGTCACCCTGACAGGTTCAGTCTGGGGGAGCTGACTAATGAGGATTTGATGAGATTGTGATCGGAGGACCAAGGTGGTGACAGCACTTCTATCCTGTATTGATCTGGATTATTTGCCAGGAATAAGGAGCAGGTTGGCACAATGGTATAGCATCGGACTCGGGACTGGGAGGTCATGGGTTCGAGCCACACCCGGTAGCTGCCATGCCAGGAGGGGTAGCACCCTCCTGTCCCCTAGCAGGGCTATATGATCTAATAAGGTCTAGCTCGGGGGAACATTTCCTTTTCGTCAGGAACAGATCCAAGAGATGAGAGTTATGGTCAAGATTATCTGGTATTCTGGTTGGCTGCTTTACAAACTGTGTGCGATTAAACGATTCGGTAAACAGCTCGCATTCCAGTCAAGCATCGTCAGGCCTGGCAGAATGCAATAACCATTCTACAATATGAATGCTGAAATCACCCAAAATGGTAACTTCCGTGCTAAGGGCAAGGTTAAGGTTACTCAACTGTGTGGATATGAAGTCAGATACACTGGGTTCTGAAGAAGCATTGGGGAAGCGATAGACTACAGTAAACCTTGTATTTCGACGCTTCACTTTTCGCAATTGAAAAAAGTTTCCGACAAGTCGCAAACTTCGTCACTTTTTCCCAATTTTCGTTGCCACTTCCAGCTGCAGCCAACACTCAGCAGACAACATATACTGATGCTCATTTGTTGGTGGCCATCTTGTGACCATACTGCTGCCCTCTATCGATACAGCGGTGGTACTACAGACCCCTTCGCCATTGTATTTTTTGTGCAGCCGAGAAGCAGAGGATTTTGCAGCTCACTGAGGAGGGGTTGACAGATCCTGAGATACGTCGCCTGACTGGGGCTCCTGACAGCACCATAAGGACACTCATAAAAAACAAGGCAACTCTCAAAAAGCAGGGAGTGCACGTAAAATAACAATCAAGTAAATGTGTCTGTTTATTTTCCCTTAACCTTTATTTGTGCCACAGTTTTTTACTGTATCAATATCCACCTAATGGAGTTAGTTTTCAGAGTTAACCAAGCAAGTGTTAGTTAGAACAATTCAGGGGAAGAATATGCAGTATTGTAATGAAAATCGGTAACATTAGTTACTATTATGTTGCATTATACTCCTAAGGAATAACAAGGAACCTCTCAAGAAACAGGTGAGTGCACGTAAAATAGCAGTAAAGTAAATGTGTCTGTGTTTTTTTTCCCTTAATCTTTATTTGTGTCACTGTTATTTACTATATCAATATTCAACTAAAGGAGTTTGTTTATTTTGTGTGATCAGACGCACAAGCCTAGACACAGCAGAGGTGGACAAAACGGCTGTAAGACAACACTTGATACACTACGACCTAGACTCAGGTGTGGTTGACATAACAGAGGAAGAAATGAACTCTGGTGAAGACAATGAAAGGCCAGAGCACACTGCACAGGAGAAGATGACCACCCAGAAATTGTCCCACAGACTGTCCACCATAACCGACATGGCAACAGCCTTCGAGACATACACTGGGACTATGCCTGAGGCTACCCAGATCCTATCCACCTTGAATGATCTGGAGTCTCAAGTGATGGCAGTCTACAACAGAAACCTACTGGAGCAGAGACAAGCCAGGATCACACGTTTTTTTAATGTGACAGAGAATGTGGCTGCTATTATGCAAGACTTAGACGAGACAGGAGAGGAGGATGAAGGAGGAGAAGTGGACAGAGAGGAAGTGGAGTTGCTGGAGCCTGAATTCGACTTCGAGGGCTTTGGCTTAGGTGATAGGGCTTCCCCAGAGAGGCACATGGCACCCAGTAACTAGTCCATCCACCCTCAACACACCACCTGCCACTTATGCCAATGTTTATTTCTGGTAAGGATTTTTGGTGTTGCAGCTCTTTATAACAGTTCTAATGTCATTTCAGGTACATGTTTATTGTGTTATGCTGTATAAGCAACTACTAAACACTCCATATATATTTTTGGGTAGGGCCTGTTTGGTGTTATAGGTCTTTGGTATGGTAAGGTAGCTGTCCCACTGGAACACCCATCTATTTTTCCCATAGGTTCTTAACTTCACACTTTGTCGTTTCATGTTTCGTGACGTATCGGCGGAACATCAAAACAGCGAAAAATGAGGACTTCGGTACACAGATATACTGTATTTGATAATATTTAGATGATTTAGTTTATACAGTAGGTATTCAAAATTAATTGAAGTGAAGTTTAAAACAGTATCAACTGCAAACTTAGATTTGATATAACAACTAATGCCACCCTTGTTAAAGACGTTTGTGAGAAGATAGTAACCAGGAAAACAAAATGGGGATATTTTGGTAGAGGGAGAGATTTGGGGTTCTGTGAGGAAGTGGGCCAGAGGGGATACAGAATGTAGGAAAAAATGAACTGAATTCAAATTGTTAATGAGACCATGGATACTGGTGAAGAATAAGGCAGCACCTGCACTTCTCCAATGACAAGCATGAACGGAATTTGCAACACTCGCTGCTGGCACAGTTGCTTAATAGCGACCAGGAGGACCCTGTGCTGCCAGCCCAACCCTGCTGGTGGTTGCAATCCGAGACAGGGTACCACCTTGTTTGCTGATATTAATGCAGCGGCCATTGCTACGAGGGAATGGAAATAGGTGTGATATCTTATGTGCATGTAGTGTGGTGTAGACAGTTCAAGGTAGGGGTATTAAGAGAGTATGCTGGCCTACTCTTTGTGTAAATGAAAGCACTGAAAATGTTCAGCAAAAGGGGAATGCTCAGGATCAGGTCCTGAGGGCTGGTGAAATGGGAGCTCCAGCTCTCCCTGTCACCAGCTTGCCACCCTACATAGACAACTTGTACAGTCAGGGATCTACTGTTCCACTGACTCTGCTTCATATTTACGAGACTTTCCTCCCTGGTGCATCACATCTACAGAATCTAGTTGGATTTTGGTGGTTATTAGTAATAATATATCTCCTTGTGCACCTGTAGCTGGTATATTTTCATCTGACAGACCTGGACCACTCTCAGTTTGAATACCGTTAGAGTTGCTTGTGATTCGGTGGGCCTAAGTATCTTGATAGAGTGGTTGTATGTACTTGCAGGGAGATAGGAAGTCAATTATGGATCATTAAGCACAGCCAGAATAAAGTCGTGAGAGTATCAACGAGGTGAGTTAAAGCACTCTTGGGGTACGGAGTTTTATTGTACAGTTATACTGAATAGTGATTTACAACGAACTTAACGTGACGGCCAAAAGTCTCCTAATGATCCTAGTGTCGGGGTCGTCTCACCAGCCCTCTCTCCCTTTCTGCCCTGAAGGGTATCTCTCCGACATTATATACAGGTTGGAGAGGAAGTTTGGTGAGGTAGCAGTGTCTGAAAGGTATGCTGTTCACGTGGACTTCCACATGTTTGAATACGTCAAGAAATTCTTGGCTTGTCTGGACTACGAGGATGTTAAGGATTCTTAATGGTCTGGGACAACAAGACTGTGTATAGACATTATGTGAATTGACATTTCTAGTGAGAAACTGTGTATGTCTCCATCAGTAATAAAATAATAATGCTGATTTCATAACCGTGATATGTCAGGAGAGGATGTAGAGACTGTAAGGCATGAAAGGATTGATCTTGCTGGAAAGTATGCTGAGTGTGTGGAGGAGTCTTATTTGGGAGACATGTGTGTTGGAGGAAGCTGACTGAGCTGTTGCCTCTCCTGGTATTGAAAGGGCTCTGCCTACAGGCGTAGGAGTCCTTGTATGCAGCATTTGTTAAGAATGTAATGCTCTGTAGTTGTGAAACCTGTGTATTAAAGGAAGGGGATACTCATAGGCTCAACTGTACACAAATGATAATGATCTGATGGATGTGTTGTGTGTCCTTCAATGAGAGGTCTGGGCCATTAGGATTGTGGCTGAAGAGTTGAGAGGAAGGGTAAGACATGAATGAACAGTACTGTACTGCAATGAGAAGGGGTAGACCAATATGGTTTCGGCATGTTGAGTGGATGGAAAATGACAACTGGGTGCAGAGGGTGGGAGGTGTGACTCTCAATGGTGGGCTTGAGAGACAGACCCAAAAAGTCCTGAGACGAGGTCACGGAGTGTGGCTTCAGGGATAAGGGATCGAACTGGGAGGTTGGCAGATACAGAGCAATGTGAAGCACCATCACTGTGACCAAAACCGATGCATGAAAGGATATTGGAGCCTGTACAGGTGAAATGAAACACAGCATATTGGCAAGGTTGCTGGATGTTAAAAGGAGTAAGTGTCAGAGCCAAAAGAACAAACTGATAAGTTTGAGACAAGATCAGGGTATATCAAGGGTCAGACCTGAGGCAACCTATGTTCATGATACCAACAGTGATGAGTCAGAGGTAACCATCAGGGTATATCAGGGGTCAGTCCTGGACCAATTGCTGTCCATAATGGTTATAAACAGATGCTGATGCTGGCGAGTCATGATCATAAGGACGAGGTCAGGGTTAAGTAAAAACCCAGGTTGTGTAAAGTGAATATAAAAATAAGTCCTTTAATGTATACAAATAAGAAAAGCAGACACAATAAAAACAAAAATAACCAGAGACCTTAAAAGAACAGCAGTGAAAAACAAAATAAATGACAGTCCTTAGTGAACACTGAAAACCGCAAAGAATTCAACAAACACAAACAATAAAATGACCAAATATATTCATGATTACTCGTCTTCATTATCTCCTAATACTCTATATTCTGACAAGATCACGCCTTCCTCGGTAAACGAGATCCTTGCATAATTTGCAATGACAGGTAACCCAAACGCTGAATAAGGCGAGCCATGTACCACATGAACAACACACATACTGGTATGATCGTCATGCCTAATGGGAACCATATCAACACTTTGCTTATATATTTTACGATGACCCCACATTACAGCCTGAAGGAGGGGGGTTTCAAACCGTTGTATTTCGATAGCACACTTTTTGGCATCGCGTGACTGCATGTTTACTCCGCGAAAACCAGTATCAAGCATCCCCACCACCTCAACTCCATTGATGCTAAACACAGTAGTTTTTACCGGAACCATTTCTGGTAATGACATGGCATTCTCAAAAACTACATGCATACTCTCAGGCTCTGGGTAGTTGATTATCTGACACTTATAATTTACCAGTGTATCCATACCCAGTATTGGGATACCAGTATTTTCATCATGTATACAAACATAGGGAAATATTGTCATGTGTCCTTCATTCTCGGTTTCCACCACCACCTCTGTGTTGCCCAGACCACCAAGTACCCACGGAACGGATTCCCATCCAGGTACTGGCTTTATCTTGCTTTCACAATACAAACCGCATTCTTTGGCAAATGAAATGGGCAACACACTGAATGGAGAGCCACTATCAAGCAGTGTCAGGTACCAGTTATGGCCAAATTTGGCCATAACCTGGGGGTACCCATAGCAGTCGTCCTCCTCGTCACCGAAATACAACTTTACTTTGGTCATTTTGGCCAAGTGAAAGTGCAAGCCAACAGTGTGTTAGCCCAACTGTTATTTATCAAGTGAACCAATGAAGTTGTTGGCGTAAAAGGAGCAGTAGGCTGGCGACTTACAGGAGAGATGAAGCAGCAGCCTTGCCACCTTGCAGACGACGCCACAACTGAGGCCGATGACAGATTGTTGTGTGTTTAAAGGCCCCACCCACACCACCGAGTCATACTAAAAGCCGACCGGCCATAATAGGCTCCCTTCCAAAGTGGACAATTGACAAGGTTTGTATAGCATTAGTTTTCCAGCAATCACTACTATAACATGCATTGCTGCCTGTATATTATTATTGGACTCACCAAAGTGGCCGGCCAGCACATCTATTACCCATGGAGGAGGCGGCCTGAGGTCACGTGACTTGAAGCCAGCGGCCTGCAGCCCCCGCCCCCCTTGGACTCCAAACAAATGGCAGCTGAGAGTGGAACTCTTCATTAGTTTGGGTGCAACCACTCAACAGGCCTGCTTCTTCTGCCTTTGCCTGTACGCACAGGGATCGACACCACTCTCTAACATTCCCCAGGTAAAACTACTACCTTAAATAAGCAAATGGTTTCTTAGAAATGAGCTTCAAAGTGTGTCACGTTGAGTTCTTTCCCACGCGTTTTCTTTGATCATTTATGGTCTTGTGATTGGATACTGATGTTTAAAAAGACTTTAGCGACCTCTAATACTCTACATTCTGTTTAGACACCGGTGCCGTTACTAATATTTCAATTTTTTGGGGGGGGGAAATGAAGTGTTTGCGCGTTGTGGCCGGTCGGCCTATAAGCTGGATACTGCTGTCTCAAACACTTAACCTAACACACACAGCCTATCCCAAATTTGCCTTTGCAACCTAAGCAACCTAGCCTAACCTAATCACGTAACCCAGCTTAATGAAACATAGCCTAGTACACCTAGGCCAGCCTGGAGCAGCTTATCTTAACCAGCCACTAAATTAACCCATCTAACTTTACTTACCACAAGCCAGCTTAACCCAGCTCATCCTAGCCTAACCTTATCTAACCCAATTCATCTAATCAAATCTACTCTTGGCCTGAGCTATTTAACCAGCTCATCCACTTCATTTCAAAGGTATGTAATGTCTAATAATGACCAGTTTTTTCATACTGTAAGAGGTGTTATATGTCAGCCATTGGTGTAATATAGACAAAAATTCCAACAGGTAGCTACAGATCATAAACTAGACATACCATGTGTTCCTGTAATATTTGGTAAAAGGTATGTGATGTCTAACCACTCAGTGGCCAACTTTTTCATAATATGAGTTATTTTATATCAATCATTGGTTTAATATAGACAAAATAACTAACAAGGGTGTCTCTTTTGGCTATCCTTTATCAGTGGTAGTCCGGGGGTAAGAACTATACATTATCTCAAGACAGTGAGGTGACTGGTGTGTTTTTCTGTAATCTAGATCGTTAACAAAGAATGCCAGTGGCTCTATTTGTACCTTGTTTATCAAATAACATTTCAAAGAAATTTTGTGTGTTTTGAACTCCAGAAAACATGAAAATGCCGTAAATCGCCTTGAGAAACTGAATGTTTCGAGCTATCCCTCTCCATCGCAGATGAAAACCTAAATTATTATTTAAATAATACTACCATTTGTGATTATTATTGGCCTACCTGACTGATTCATACTTGTCTATAGTCACTACAGTATAATGTGATGTCAAAACAACACGTTGTTAGCATTTCTTATAAGGAATATTAATGATTATCTGTGGAGTGAACAAATCAAGAACGTTACATTTTCTAAGTATAGTGTGGTGCCTGGTGGGTTTTTCATGGATCTATATCATTGACAAGGAATGTCTTTATATATACCTTGGATATCATATAATATTTCTCCAAATTTATGTGTGGGGTAAACACCAGAAAGCAATTAAATGTAATAAGTTGCCTTGCTAAACTGCAATGTTTTGAGTCGATCTCCCCCACCCCCCTGGGCCACTAAGCCCCGCCCACCGGCTTCACTCACGCGGACAGAGGAAGAGTAGCATGCCGCCTCTTCTCTATTATACCTCCATGGTATTACCCAGTGGGTTGACCCTCATAGTTTGTTGGTCTGCTGCCAGGGCGGCGATGGTGTGGTGGCAGCCATTAACCACCCTGGGGCCGGATGCACTAACGTAGTTGCGGTCCAGTTACTCGTTACAGGCAGGGGAAGACTGAGCAGCATCCGAAGTTGGCATGCACTAAACACTTTTGGAGACCTCACGGGAACAGGAGTTATGATTGCTGCTAAGGGTGGGCCCGACCACCCTTAATGTCTCCCGTATCTTTCAGCCACTCGGAAATAAATTGAATTAAGCATTCTCTCTTGTGTAAACGAGTTATTTCACTACACTGGGTAGTCTATAGAGATGCTATACAACAATATACAGTGCGGTGAATTGTAGTTTAGTGTATATTAATGATTTCAGTATAAGTGTTCATTAGTGTTTTACAGTATTAAAGTATGCTTTAAGTTGTTAGAAAATTATAGTGTGGTTTAATGTTGTAGCCTACAGTAGTATTCAGTAATGTTAGTGTGTAATAGTGTAAGGTGTAGTGCTGTACAGTAGTCTAATGAACAGTAGTGTACACTGTCAGGACAAGATCCCTTAGGAGAATAGCCTAATAGGTCAACCCCTACAACAAAATCCCCTTTCTAAGATAGTTTCACTATAGGTTAGGTTAGGTTATGTTAACGTAAAATCAAGGTTAGGTTTGATTAGGTTAAGTTTTGTTGGGTTAGGTTTGATTATTTGTGGTTTGTGTTATGGTAATGTTAGTTTAGTTTAATTTAGGCTCCTTTAAGCTTATGTAATAGTGTAAAGTGTAGTGCTGTACAGTAGTATAATGTGCTGTGCAGTAGTGTACACTGTCAGGACAAGATTTCCTAGGAGAATAGCCTAATAGGTCAAGCCCCTACAACAAAATCCCCTTTCTAATATAGTTTGAAGATAGGTTAGGTTAGGTTAACTTTTGTTGTGTTAGGTTTCTTTATTTGTGGTTTGGGTTATGCCAAAGTTAGCTTAGTGTAATTTAGGCTCATTTTAGCTTAGGTTAGTGTGTAAAGTGTAGTGCTGTACAGTAGTATAATGTGTTGTGCAGTAGTGTACACTGTCAGGACAAGATCTCCTAGGAGAATAGCCTAATAGGTCAAGCCCCTACAACAAAATCCCCTTTCTAATATAGTTTGAAGATAGGTTAGGTTAATTTAAAATCACGGTTAAGTTTGATTAGGTTAAGTTTTGTTGTGTTAAGTTTAATTATTTGTGGTTTGGGTTATGGTAATGTTAGTTTAGTTTAATTTAGGCTCATTTAAGCTTAGGTTAGTGGTAGGTGGTGGCGACCATCATCCACTCACTTGATGTAGTGCTGCCTACTTCTTCCTTAGCCTTTATCATTCTTTTTCTGTGCCTGCCCTCCTTTCTTCCTATTTCTCCTATATTTCCTGTCACTTCTTACTGCTTTTCTTTCCTTTACAGGTGGCATTACATTGAGTGACAAGCCAAATGGTTTCCTGTAATCCAAGAAACCATTTACAACGCTGGGTGGTAACCATATAACCAAACCATA
>JAGKTI010038620.1:0-10692 GCA_018397915.1 Birgus latro | reverse complement strand
CTCTCTCTCTCTCTCTCTCTCTCTCTCTCCTGTAAGCTGTGTGACGCACCCAATGCCAACACCCTTGGCCACTACTGCATGCAATGTCCACTTGTCTCTGATTTAACACCACACGGACTCACATTAGTGGACACTTGTAAACATTTATTGGATGATGATAATCTAAATGTTATTCTCATGCGTCATCCACACTTTGGTGGGTGTTAATTTGTTTTAGCTAGACAGCGTGTCCTGCGTGGCACTAGTTCCCTTGTACTCACCTCACATATGCCCACATGGCACTGTAATAGGTTTGTCGCCTTCGGGCGTAATAAATTAATCAAATCAAATCAAATCAATCGTCTTTCGAATCATCAGTATACAGTATGTTCCGCCATGGACACTTCACTGGCGATCTTCTCGCCTTCCTTTCAGGCTACTGTTCATCCTCTTTCGGAACTTAGGAGAACACTTTGCTATTGCGCTTGACATCTCAGAGGCTTTCAATCGAGTCTGGCATAAATATTTTAATTTCCAAACTGCTCTTTTGCGATTTTCATCCTTCTATCGGTGCCTTCGTCTCTAGCTTCCATTCTGGTTCATCTATAGCTGCTGTTGTAGACGGCCACCTTTCTTATCCTAGGGCTATCAATAGTGGTGTTCCTCAGGGTTCTGCCGTATCACCAACTCTCTTTCTACATCAGTGACCTCCTACACTGTACAGCTAACCCTAGTCATACGTTGCTGACTCCATCCTTCCCCTTTCCATTCGCATCTCGCAACATCCATCACAACAATTATTTCATTAAACAAGGGATAAAGCTATGACACACCTAATGTATGACTTGGCTCATATCTCTGGTTGGAGTATTTATTTATTTTTTTTAATGCATCGAAAACTCAAATTTACATTTTTCGACCCTTCAGAATTTTCTGGAGGAGTGTCCTCTAATTGTTAACAATATCTAACTCAATCCTGCATCATCTTTGAACATACTTGGGGCTTCATCCTCTCGGGATTTATCTCGGAAAGATCATATTGCCTCTGCTATAAAACCTGCTTCTAAGAGACTGGGTGTACTAAGCCGACTCCGTGCCTTCTTCATCATTGTACAGTTGTAGTATTTATACACTGTTTTTTAGCCCCTGTGTAGAGTACAACTCTCATGTGTGGGGAGACTGTCACATACAGCTCTTCTGAACAATATGGAGTCAAAGGCTTTTTGTCTTATTATCTCTCCTCCTCTTGCTGTCTCCCTTCAGCCACTGTCCCTTCGCAGCACTATTGCATCTTTATCTCTTTTCTGTCGCTGTTTCCATTGTCACTACTCCTCTGAACTGTCTGCTTGCATCTCTCTACCATTACGGCAGGGGCATAGCACTCGTCTTGCAACATACTCATTTTCTGTCCAACATTCTAATGCAGAAGTTAACTGTTACTCCCAGTCCTTCATGTATGCAACAGGCTGGCCCTGGAGCTGTCTTCCCCTGTCTGTATTTCCCAAGCATTTCGAAGTGAACGAATCATGAATATGGCCCTCTGTTGTTGTTGTTTTTTTCTTTTCTTGGAGGGAGCAATCACGTAAAATCTGCTTCCAAGAGATTTGATGTGCTTAGCTGAATCTGTGCCTTCTTTATCCTTGCACAGCTGTTGACTTTGTACACGGGTTTTATTCGCCCCTTTCAGAGTACAACTCTCCTGTGTGGGAAGGATCCCACATATAGCTCTTCTCAGCAAGGTGGTGTCAAAGGTTTTTCGTTTCATTAACTCTCCTCCTCTGTCTCCTTGCCACACTATAGCATCTTTATCTTTTTTTTTCTTTTTTTTTTCTCTAGTTCAATGGTCACTACTCTGAAGTGACTTCGTGCATCTCCTCACCACTATTGCCAGCGCTCAGCACCCGTCTCATTTTTCTGTCCAACACTCTAATGCTAAAGTTAACCGTTATTTCCAGCCCTTCATGTATGCAACAGGTCATTTCTGGAACTGTCTTCCTCTGTCTGCGTTTCCCAGGCATCTCGAAATGAACGGATCTTGATTTTGGCTCTCTGTTATCTTATTTCTGTTTTTCCTTGGAGGGAAGTCTTGCTGGCTTCTGGCGTCTGGGTCCTTCTTCCTTACATAAAAAAGAAAATAAATAAAAAACCTTGTTTCAAGCCAAATCAAGGCGAATCTCTCCTGTTCTACACCACGCAGCTTCTGGATAGACTTGATTAACCTTCCTGCACTCCACATTCTCTACATACGCTCCACAGTAGAGTCTCTGGCTAAGGGGTTCGTGTGTTCATCTCCTACTCATCCTGACTTTGGCTTAGTCCCACCTGGGGAATGGCACTGAAGAAAATGCAGCTGTAGGTGCTTTAAGGTGATCCCACATGTTCGTACCCTATCGAGGTTCTCTCCCTGACATTGATAGACTCAAATGCAAACACAGCCACTTCAGTACAAATTCCACATGCACTTCTTACCCTACAATCAAGAAGCTTTCCATAACCATATCGATGCGTGAAGAACTGGATGAGTGCAGGTAACTTCTTCAGAAACAGATGTGACGTTCATCTGCACTATGGATCAATTTCCCCTCAGGACACGAAAAATGCAAATTTTATGCATATGATACTAGCTATCCAACCATGTGTCAGCCGCATGGAAACCGGCCACTACAGTTCATACCTTCCACATTACCTACCAATCTGCTATATCACATGTTTTCTCCACTTCCACTAATGATACAAACCTACTTCTGTCCCCCCCCCAAAAAAAAAAAAAATGCAGGACATCGTAATGCTAATGCTTAATCAACAAATCCTCTACCCTACATAATCCGACAATCTCCTCTCAAACTAATTTTTTTGCAATTGTTTTCACTCTCCGACTCAGTATTTTACCATATGGCTTACCCACAATACAAAATAGGCAGATACCTCTGTGGTTACAATATACACTGTAACACAAGTCGAACAAGTTGGTACTTCCTAGGTGAATGGATAGCTGGTGACGGAGAGCTTGAGCTTCGTTTCACCAGCGCTCAAGACCTGTTTCTGACCATCTCCCTTTGCTGAACAATTACAGTGTTTTCATTAACACAGACAGTAGGCCAGCATATTCTCATAAGAATCTACCTCCAACTCTGCAACACACAGCATGCACATTAGACATCATACCTTCTGTTACATCCCCCTTCCACCCCCTCAAGAATGGCCGCTGCAGTGTTAAGAGCAAATGTTGTGGTACCTCTGATTGCCACCACCGGTTGGGTATGCCTGGTGGCACTCTTGGTTGTCATTAAGCAACTGTGCCACCAAAAATCATGCTTGTCAGCTGAGAAGTACGGGTTCAGCCTTATATTTTACCTACATCCGTGGTCTTAGTACCAATCTAAATTCTGATAACTTCTTACTTGAATCTATAGTTCTACAGGCCGTATTCGCCACAGAAACCCAAATCTCTCCTGTTTACAATCTCCTCACTAACTTTCGTAACAAGGGTGGCACATGTATCAGAATGAGCAAATGACAGCAATCAGCTTCATTTCTACTAATTTTGATTAATCATTATGCAAACTAAATTACCTGAAAATAACCAAATATATCCGTATAGTTTATCGCTCCCCGAATGCCTCATCAAAATCCCATCATATTTGATCTTATATTCACACAGTTGACCAACTTTAACCTCACCCTTACTTCTAAAATTACCGTGTTGGGTGATTTTAACATCCATAATGTAGAATGGTTGCAGCATTCTGCCAGGACTGATGGTACTGGTCTAGAGTGCGAGCATTTGCAGAATCGTTTAACCCAAGGCATCTCATCGTTGTATGGGTACGTCGTAACGTTTTGTCACAGCTAGACCCATCGACGTATGGGTACGTTGTGCAATTGCAAGGGTCATAATATGCACAATTTTCAAGTTTCATGGGTGATTTTTGGTAGGCATATGTGGGAGACCTTCCTCTACCTGCTGTCAAGCGGGGATACTGCCTGGCCCCAGCCAACCCCCTCCCCCCTCCCCCCTCCCCCCCACACTGGGCAATTCACCTCTTAGCAGTAACGGGGCCAGTAAAGGTATGTTGCCCCACGGTCTCTCCAATGACGAAATTCACGGTGAAAGTGATTCCTGAGGTGGAGGACAAAGAAATAAAGAAGCTAGAGCAAGAAACAAACAGAAGTGATGAGGTGGTAATGTTATAAAGGAAGGTGCCATGTGTGGATGTGTTTGGTGACTGAACAATGCTTCTATTGCTTATATAAATGAGTGAAAACCAATATAGTCTTGTACTACACATAAATTCGTACCAAATACATAAATAAATACGTAATTTAAAGTAGCTTGAATTAGTTAACCCTTCCATAGTTCGTTTTCTTTAGCCAGGTACCCTGAGAAAGAGGGAAAACGTAAGTCTGACTCATCACCTGTAGCACCACTTATAGCCTCAGGAGGGCGATTTCTCTATGAATTCTCGATGTTTTCACCAAAAGCGAAGGTTTGAGCCAAAAAAAAAAAAAAAAATCCGAAATTGCTCAGGACTGGGGGCTATCGGAGGTGGGAAATCGGTTGGGACGTGACGGGTTAATCTCACGCTACTGGTAAAACAACTAACCAGAATACCAGATAATCCTGACCACAGTGCTTGTTTTTTGGGACCTATTCCTGACAAATAACCCAGATCAGTACAGGACAGAGGTACTATCACCATTTGAATCCTGCGACCACAATCTCATCAAAGTCACATTCGTCATTTGAGATGTCTCAAACCTCCCCATTCTGGACCGGTCAGGGTGACCAGATAACACTGGTTGGGCAGACTGGGATGAATTTAGAAATTATCTAGCTGATATTCCATGACAGTCTTTCTTCTCCATGGACATTAGTTCTACCCAGTCGCACATTAATGACTTCAAAGAAGTTGGTATGGAACTGTTCATACCCTGTCAACAATTTACAAGAAGATTGGATTCACAAAAATGGATCAACAGCAATTGTACTAGAGCAACGACTCAAAAGTCTTAAGCATAAAACTCTTACTTACAGCCAATAGCTACTGAATCCCTCAATGAATTTCAGTGGTAATAGAATCTCGCCAAATCAAAATTTCTTCTCAACTAAGCATCCAAAGTATTAAATAATCCTAGTGCCAAAAGAATATTCTTGTCAACTCTCAGTTATTTCAGTCGTAATTATAACAAATCGCCACACATTCCCTCACTAAAATCTTCAGACAGAAACACTGTAAATGACCTACGAGGAAAAGCTAAATTTTTTGCCAGTACGTTTACCAGAAATTCTACCTTAGAGGAAAGTCATTCAAAAGCTGTACTAGAACTTGACTCTCCCAAAATTTCCCCACTAAAGATACAGAACATATTGGTAAGATTTTTCCTAGACAATTTACCGACAAACAAAACTCCAGGTCCAGATGGAATTCCTCCAATCGTTTTGAAAAAGTGTTCCTCAGAAACTGCTCCTGTTTAGTGCATACATACATTTTCATTTCCTAAATCTTGGAAAGAAACCAACATCCACCCAATTACGATGAAAGGAAGTTCGTCTGTTCCCTCTTACTATAGACAAATAGCTATCACATTATCTCTCGGAAAAGTATTTGAAACTGTCATTAATAAGTACATTTTGAACGTCATGAATCCAATATCTTAACGAAAGGGGCACTCAGTGGTGCGCATCTCTCCCACAAGGGCAACGCAATTCAAAACCACTCTTCAGAGTGGGTTAGGTTTTCTCATCATTGATTAGGGCTTTGCAAAAAGTGTTTTCTGGATCCAGAATCTGTAATACGATCTGAACTGGTCCCAAAAGTTAACCAATTGTTTCCTGGGGCATGGCCTATCTACCCACCAAATTTGGTTTGAATCTCTCCAATACTTTTTGAGTAATGTTGCTAACAGACAAACAAAAAAACATTGGTCCCAAAGATAATCGATTCTCCCCTGGGACATGGGCCATCTACCCACCAAATTTGGTCCAAATCTCTCTTTTAGTTTTTTAGACATCCTCCTAACAGACAAACAAACTAAGAAATATATAAAAAAATAGGGGTGAAAACATACTCTCTTTGTCAGAGAGGATTAGTTATAGACGTTATGGTTTTTCGCAACTAAAGAGCCACTGTTAATATACTCAGTCTTTACTCATACCCACCTGTCAGTTGACCAACGTGGAGAAATCCATGCAGTAGACGCATGGGTACGTCGCAACGTTTTGTCACAGCTAGACCCATTGATGTACGGGTACGTCGCGCAATTGCAAGGTTCATAATTTGCACAATTTTCAAGTTTCATGGGTGATTTTTGGTAAGCATATGTGGGAGACCTTCCTCTATCTGCTGTCAAGTGGGCATACTGCCTGGCCCCACTTGACTCCCCCCTCCCCCCACACTCGTCAATTCACCTGTTAGCAGTGACCTAGCCAGTAAAGACATGTTGCCCCACGGTCTCTCCAATGACGAAATTCACGGTGAAAGTGATTCCTGAGGTGGAGGACAAAGCTAGAGCAAGAAACAAACAGAAGTGATGAGGTGGTAATGTCATAAAGGAAGGTGCCATATGTGGATGCGTTGAATGACTGAACTATGCTTCTGTTGACTATATAACTGTGTGAAAACCAATTTAGTCTTGTACTACACATAAATTCGTACCAAATAAATAAATAAATAAATACGTAATTCAAAGGAGCATGAATTAGTTTACCCTCCAATGGTTAGTTTTCTTTGAGGCAAGATACTTTGAGAGAGAACGAAAGGTAAGGCTGACTCGTCACCTGTAGCAACATTTTTAAGGTCAGGAGGGCGATTTCTCTATGAATTTTCGATGTTTGACACCAAAAGCGAAGGATTGAGCCAAAAAAAAAAAAAAAATCCGAAATTGCTCGGGACTGGAGGGTATCGGAGGTAGGAATTCGGTCGGGACGTGACGGGTTAATCCAAGCTCCTCTGCTACGGCCTATCTTCTTCTCTCCTACTAATTTCTTCATATTATAGCAGCAGAAAGTAAGGGTAAAAGTAGATGATGTAGCCTATATTCCAATTTCCACTCAGTTAATGCCAGCGTGCACAAGGATCAGTTCTGCCTCCAGCCTTGTTCCTCATTCATATTAATAATCTCTTGTCTGTCATCCATAATCCCACTCATTCATGTGCAGATGACAACGCTTCACAGTTCCTTCATACTTAAACACCCATTCACACATTTCCAACTCAAAACAGCTATCTCTAAAAATCAAGACTTATCCAAAATCACCAAATGAGGACAAAACATCATTGTCTCATTTAATGCTATAAAAAACAAATATATCCAGTTTACTAACACGGGTATTACCTGATTCCTATATTACCTTCAGTTCATCCAATATTCATATCTCAAAAAGAGCTGAAGTTCTTGGTGTTTCGATTAACAGTGCCCTCAGTCGGACCTCTCATTTTAAATCACTAGCTAAACCCGCCTCAAAGAAAATTGGATCATTGTACAGAATCCGTAACTTCTTCACTGACGAGCAATTAACTATACGAATATTGCTCACCCTTGTGGAGTGGATGTGGCGAGGTTGCACTAAAACAACTAGACAAAATTAATAACCAAGCTATAAGAATAATTAACCATGCAGTTTTAAATGAACTACCTCCCTTACAAGTAAGACGGAATATTACCTTCCTTGAATTATTTTACAGGTACCCTTATGGCAAATGCTCAGACGAAGTTTCATTCGTTATGCCACCTCTCTACACTTCCCTCCATGCGAAACGGGCATCAGGTAGCTCATGAGTTGACTGTCATTCTGCCATACTGCAAAACTTTTGCCTATCAGATTCGTTTATTTCCAGAACTGCTTCTCTTTGGAATCCGACTCCTCAGATTACTTTCCTCAAACATTAAACTATAGCAATTCAAGCCCAACTGTTACAGACGTTTTATGAACAGAGGACACGTATATTGTGGCGTATGGAATTTGTTTTTTTTTATAGTTTGGTTCTCTTTCCTCTGTTCATTTTCTGTAAAAAAAAAAATTATACAATATATTACTCTTTCTTTAATACAAGGGTACAGGTAAACCGTCCTCCCACTCTTCGGGCACTTTCCCTTGTACCAAGACAACTCTACACAGATTCCAGGCCGCCTGTGTCCATTTTCCTATACCACTACAACATTTCTCAGCCATTCGGTCCTATAGAATTCCCATTTCACCACACACACACACACACACACACACACACACACACACACACAGTATCTGACGGAGTTAATGTGAGTCAGTGAGAAAATGTGAGTGAGTCTGGAGGAGCAGATGAGTGCAGTAGTGTGTGTGTTATTGTGAGACTGTGTGAGTTACTAATGTGATAAATTGGGTGTGTGAGCGTGTGTGAGTCGATAAAATAGAAAATGAGTGTATGATAATGTGAGTGTGTGAGGAAATGTGTGAAAGTGCTTATGGATCAGGTAAGGTGTGTGATACTATAGAGAAAGAGAGAGAGAGAGAGAGAGAGAGAGAGCTAAGCTGGAATATAGGGATGGTGATGCCAACGCACATAGCCTACGTGTGGATTCACCTTCACAGAGATATTCATATGTCAGAAATCCGCTCCATCGAACACCATTATTAAGAACAAAGAAATAATAATAACACTGAGCAACGTATATTAGTACTAGTGAATAAACGGAAACATAGGCACCAGTGTCACTGAATTATAAATTACCACACGGCAGTAGTGCCAATCGTGGATTGTATATTTACCCATCCTTGAAAAAATCACAGCTGCTCTCCTTCGGGCTTCCTTTACAGACACTGATATGCTGAGTAGCCGATAAAAATATAGTACCTGTAATTGGACAGTATTCTCTCACTAATAATTCAGTATTCTTATGTAACCTGAAGTGATACTGCGATACAGAGTCTGAGGCAAAATGCAAACGTATCATTTCTCTCTCTCTCTCTCTCTCTCTCTCTCTTCTTATGAGAGTCATGGTAGGAAAACACATCAACAAATAACAAATACATGAATAAAACTGTTCCTTGTCAACTTTACTTTGTCTTGTCCTAGCTATTTCCAAAATTAACATGAATTTTATGAAGAATGCTTACCACAAAAATCATCAGCTACTATCATCCACGACTATCTTCATCACCCCTTACTGATATCATCTTCCCTTGTTGGCTTTACCATCACCGTTATCACGCACAGTCACCATCAGTGTCCACATCATCCTCACCCATTTCCATTATTTATGCCCACTCCCATTTTTTTGTCACTCACTGTCATCCCCCACAGAACAGAACATTCAGTTTAGCAATGTACTCCCTCATTACCGCTTCTTCCATCATCACCTTTCTCAGTCAGTATCTGCCTCCTTTATCACCAGCCATACATAAATGATACTTTCCTGTATCAAAGTCATGACTATTAGTCACTTATTGTCGTTTTCATCATGTTCAAACTTTCACCAACGTCAACTCTATTATTTGCATTACTATCAATAACATTAATATCAAGAACTAACTCAGATATTTGCCTCCGTCAAGGACTTTATGTTTTACCCGGCGTTGGTTTGTTTGTCTGTCTGTTAGCAGGATTACTCAAATACTAATGAATGGATGTTGATGAAATTTTGTGGAAGGGTGGGCCATGGTCCAGGAAAGAAGTGATTAAATTTTGGGGCGGATCCGTGTCCGGAACTACTCAAAAAGTTATGAACGGATTTTGATGCAGTTTTGTGGGAGGGTGTGCCGTGTGCCAAGGAAGATATGATTTAATTTGGGGACGGATCCGGATCCGGAGTATCCTGCACAATATCTCCAAAAGTTCTCAGTGAATTCCAATTAAATTTTGTGGAAAGGTGGGCCATAGACCAAGAAAGAACTGATTAAATTTCGGGGCGGATCCGAAACCTACATCCACGGATCCTGATCTTGAGCCATTTTAATAGCAATGACACTGGCGGAAGTATGCGCCTTCTGAGTGCTTTCTAATTTTTTATTATTTTTGTTATTTTCAGTCACTCTTATTTCATCAGAGACCAGCCCTTCTTTAACACATTTTCACACCATTAACAGCAACCCCGCCAACGTTCATAATCACCTTAAAGCACCAATGCCACTTCCCAATTTATTTAGCGCCATCATCTGGGTACAACCCTCATCACCATCACGGCCCATCATCACTTCCACGCTATCACCATTGGGATCCATCACCACCTTTCACTTAGAGCTTATTCAGCACATCATTCTCCCTCTTCCCCTCAGTCTCACTTCCAAATTCCCGGCTTGATTGTGCGAAATTATAGGCACGGCCACTTAATTGAGCAGATGCCACAACCTGTCTGGATAAGCTCTCCTCCCAGCTCTGAGATTACTCTTAAAGACCTGATCTTAGGCTATGTGCATGTGGTAATAGCTCTACCGTCACATGAAAAGGAAGGTTTTTTTTACAGAGCGTCACAAAAGCATGTTTGGGTGAGCTTGGGTACTACAGGAATGTATATACAAGTCCTTTGGAGAAAATTGCTAGAGAGGTGTCCTGAAGTGAATGAATGTAATCTCAAATGCAGGACATCTGAAATTCTTTCGTTATAGTTCAACGTAAAGTATGTTGAAAAAAGTGCAAGCTTAAATAAATCTGATTCATCTAAAATATTTGGCTCATACTATATCAAGACACAGACACACCAATGGTTCGGAAAAATATTAATTTTAGTTTTTTTTTT
>JAGKTI010038615.1:0-10693 GCA_018397915.1 Birgus latro | reverse complement strand
GCTGTGATACGCCACTGGGAAAATTCCACCCTCAAGAACATGCTGTGTAAGGAGCCCATTTTACAGCTCCCTAATTCCAATAAACCTTTCGTACTGCGTACCAACGCCTCACAAGATAGAGTAAGTGCAGTACTGATGCAAGAATCGGAGGGTGGAATTTTCCCAGTGGCGTATCACAGCCGTAAACTAAAACCCGCTGAGAGGAATTATAGTACTGTGGAGAAGGAACTCTTGGCTGTGGTTGATGGTATTAAGAAATATTACTACTATTTGTATGGAGCACCATTTACCTTAGAAACTGATCATATGCCACTCACTAGTCTCAGCACAACTAGGACGGCTAATGCAAGGTTGACACGCTGGACACTGTATTTGCAGCAATTTAACTTTCATGTGAGATACATCAAGGGAAGTGACTGTGGGCGCAGACCTGATGTCTCGCCTTCTGAATGATGATTAATGTGGGTATCTGTTGTACACTGGGTTCCCTAAGACTGTGCTGTTCTAAGAGATTTGAGCAATCCAAGAACTAGCTTGGTTCCCAGTCAGTACTATATGATTAATGTGGGTATCTGTTTTACACTGGGTTTCCTAAGACTGTGCCGTTCTAAGAGATTTGAGCAATCCAAGAACTAGCTTGGTTCCCAGTCAGTACTATATGATTAATGTGGGTGTCTGTTGTACACTGGGTTCCCTAAGACTGTGCTGTTCTAAGAGATTTGAGCAATCCAAGAACTAGCTTGGTTCCCAGTCAGTACTATGCTGCTAAGACCTCACGTCTCGCTTGTTGGCCCCACAGGACATGATATGTCTGGGGTCTGCACATACATATGTACTGTAGCTTATAAGGGCACCGTAGATTAAGGTAGGTTAAGGGGGGAAGTCCGAGACCCCGTGGGGGCAATCTGAGGCTGAGTTTGAATTACCTTGTGGTGTATCTCGAGCTGTGGGCCTCCCTGAGGATTCCCGGATATTTCACAGAAGCCACATGAGTGTTCACACCCATGCAGGGTGTTAAAATGTGACCTGCCCAAGTTTTGCATGGGGATTCTCGACTACCTTTACTAATTATAAGTGTGCAGTCACGGTGAACCCAACCGAGGACACCGATGACAAACGGGCAGTCGAGGTGACAAGCCCTTTGTAATGATAAGTATAGCTATAAGTGTGCAGTCACGGTGAACCCAACTGAGGACACTGATGACAGGCAGGTAGTCGTGGTGCGATCCAAGCCGAGGGCACCGACGACGAGCCCTTTATTAGGCGTAAGTGTAGGTTAAAAAAGGCAACTATTAAGGAAGCAATGGCGACATACGTACGAAACTTGCTGTTGGCTGACTTTCAGCTAAAGAGTACTTTCTTTTGTGTATGGATTGATTGCTGGGTGGATGAAATTGTAATTTAGTGCAAATCCTTTCATTGACACTATTGATACTCCACCTTGACTCATCCCACAGGTACAGTTGTTGGGTGAGGAAGATGTCCAGGACCATTGATTGTCTGCTGCACGCTGGCACTTCATCTCCTCGGCCCTCGTCGCCTTTATTATTGCATTAACATGTATTATTATTATTGTTTACACGTAGGTACAGTTACACTACAACTGTCACACCTACACCGTGTATCACATACACCACGCTACATAACAATTAGTTGTCAATGTAAATGTAGCGAACTTTCGCTCAGTTGACTTGAGTACAGGATTTTTCACTGTCGTCTCGGAGTTTTTCCCTCAAGCTTGCTTTTCTTAACGTAAATACGAGGTTTTTACGCTCACAGGCGACAATGTTTTTCTCCTGTAACAGGATAGTACACACACCACAGTGTAAATCTTGTGTGACTGAGCTAGGATGCATATATATATACTGTATATAATGTCAAATTTTACTAGAGTAAAATTTGAATTTTTTCAGGGGCGTAATGTCACGAATTTTCTACATCGTAAAGTCATGTTAAGTAAATCGTGACATCGAGTGATTTTGCGGGAGGAACGAATTATTATGAAATGTATGATGTTCGCTCATTCTCTCAAACCATCCGCTCGCGTGTTTGTATTCGCTCAAGTTGTCAAAACTTTCGTCATTCTACCGCGAGTAATTGTTTTTATGTGCGGGCGGTATGTTCCTCTGAGCGATAATTTTGATAATTTTTGAATTGTCGGTTCTGCTCTGAGCCGTTATATGCCGCCGCGCCCCTTCCCACGCTCTCGCGCCGTCGATTTAAATGAGAGCTCAGTCTGTCTGTAGACACGGTCCACGCGGTATGCCTCGCAAAAAGGCTTGAGTTATTTTCTTAGCGATTTCAGATCTCAGCTTGTGTTGGTGTGTATCGTCGTAGCACCCACCTTGGTGATCATCGCAGCAGCTCGGTTTCATCCATACCGATTAGTATTTTCTTGTTTTTCCTAGGCTTAAGCTTTTGAGATATTTAGCTGTTTGTCTGAGTGAGTGTGTGCATTTCCCTTCCTTTGATTTGAATTGGAGTCCTGTACCGTAAATTTATTTGCTTGTATTTAATAAATTTACAGTTCGTTTTCTTGAGCTTTGTTAAATGTAACAGTCGTGTTTAATTTTCCCACTTATTTGATATAGTTTTGCTACTCCACGTTAGCACAACTCTTTGTATTAAATCACGACTGGTACTTAGGCCAGTTTTTGGCATTAATCCTTAAATCCGTTGTGCTAGCTAGGAGTTTGGCTCAGCCAAGATCCTGTTTATCTTTATTATTATCATTTTTTATTGTTAAGGGGAGAAACTAACTTTGTTAGAGGCCAACGGTACAATATTACAGCCTAATTGAGCGTCTAGTCTCTGCTGTGTACCGTTGAGAAAGTCTATAAATTCTCGACTCTAGAGAATTGGCGAAGTGAGCCAGCATAAAGTGAAATCGCTGCTCGATTTCACGAGTCTATTCTCTCTTAGTAAATGACTCGATAGTCATTCTCAGCACACATAGCTATACATTGCATACTCGAGTTATACAATATCATTATCCCTTTGAAATACCTAAAATTTCCCCTAACATCTGGCGACCTCACGCCAGGGTGGAAACATAAATTTCCCCTGACACACCTCTCTACGATTTTGCCACCAAACTGAGCGAATTTTTCTAGTTGAAGGTTGCGTTGAAACAAGGATGTGTCATGTCTCCATGGTTGTTCAGTCTGTATATGGATGGGGTTATAAAAGAGATACAAGGTATGGCAGTGGATGTTGGAGCGGCCCTAGTGAGAGACGGCAATGTTTGGAAACTCCCTGTACTGTTATTTGCAGATGATACTTTGATGTTACGTCAAGATGAAGGGGAGCTGCAAGGCTTGGTGGATGAGTTTGGGAGAGTGTCCAAGAAACGGAATCTAAAGGTGAATGTAGGGAAGAGTAAAGTTATGGTCTTCGAGAGAATTGGAGTCAGTGAGTGTACAGTGAGGTTGGATGAGGAGGAAATGGAAAATGTGAGTGCATTTAAGTACTTGGGTAGTGTGATGAATAAGGATGGAAGTTTAGAGGGTGAAGTTCTTGAAAGTGTACAACAAGGAAGAAAAGTTGCTGGTTCCTTGAAACCAGTGATAAGAAACAGGGAAGTGAGCATGGCAGTGAAAAAGCTACTACATGACAGTATTAAGATTCCAACTCTAACGTATGGAAGTGAAGCTTGGACATTGTTGGAGGGACAGAAGTCAAGAGTGAGTGCAGTGGAAATGAGTTATTTGAGAGAAGCATGTAAAGTCACATGAAGAGACAGACTGACAAATGAGGAAGTGAAGGAGCGTTGTGGTGTGGATGTGGATGTGATAGGAGGCGTTAAGAGAAACACATTGAGGTGGTTTGGCCATGTGCAGAGGATGGAGAGTGAGAGACTGACGAGGAGAGTGTACGTGAGTGAGGTGGAGGGGGGAAGAGGGAGGGGGAGGCCAAGGATGAGATGGAGGGATGGAGTGGAGAGGTATACGTGTATAAGAGAAGGGGGTGTGAGCTGGGACCAGGGCAGTGAAATGGCGGGGGACAGTGTGACATGGAGGCGATTTGTTTGTGGCCACCCTTACGGGATTAAGGCGTCTGGGAATAGACAGACAGATAGATAGATAGAAATGAAAAAGCCGGTGTTTATTTACAGCGCCCCAGTCGATCTTGTTGATGCACACCGAAAAGTTGACCATAGGAAGAACAACTCACTGGGAAACCTCCTTCCTGTACTGAACTACTGCTGTTGGAGCCTGTGGCTGTGTGGGATGGGGATGCAACAATGGTGTCAGGAGTGCGGAGCATTAGAAAAGTGCTGTAGTGGGTCTAATCTTCGACATGGAGCAAGGAGGTGCGCAGACAAGGAGCCGAGCTGGGCAGGAAGAGGAGGAGGTGTCCCTGGCTACAATCTTGAGTGCACAAAGTGTACAACTACAAGCAGAGAAAGGACAGAAAGAACTCAAAAATATTACAGGCACAGAATGAAGGACATAAGGAACTCAAAGGACAATTACAGGCACAGAATGGAGGACAGAAAGAAATCAACAAACACTTGCAACCACAGAGTGAATAGCTAGAGGCACATAGTGAAGAACAGAAAGAACGATATGAACAGCTTCAGGAGGCATTATAGGAGCAACAAAGGGAATTACAACTGAGGATGCATGGACAGCTAGATGCTTTCATGGGGGAAATGAAGGAAGAACAACAACAGTTAGAGGAGGAAGTAGATGCCAAGCTACAGCAGCAGAAGTATGAGGTAAGCAGTAATGAGATGGAGTGCAGACATGTGGACAACCGGCTGAAGATGAGTGAGGGAATAGTGATGGAGTGACAGACAGCATGTAAACGACCATTTGAAGCATGTAGATGACCACCTGAAGCAGGTAGACGGCCATTTGAATATAATTAGTGAAAGAATTGAAGCTCTAGAGAAATATTACACTGCTGAGCCTCAAGTTAGTGTACAGGGAGCATTTTAAAAAAATGGACAGTGTATGTTTAATCTTGTCGAATCCCATTTAAAGGTAGCATTACAGGGTTAAAAAATCAGAATGTAGGAGTTTTGAGTCCTGGGCTGAATTATGATGCCCCAGTTTTTAGGCCCCAGACCAGTGAAGTGCATGGCTATAATGGGGGTCCAATTAAAAAGAAACTGCAGAAATTTGATGGCAAAGAATCCTCAGAAGCTTATCGTGCATAGTTTGAGTTACTTGCTGATCAGAATGGTTGGAATTATAGGCAGGGGGCAGTGCAGCTGGCTACTAGCCTCAAGGGTGTCACAGTGGAAACTCTAGGCCAGATGTCAGTGAAGGAGAGGAACAGTTATCAGTCCTTAGTAAAAGTACTGGAGCACAGATACTGGATCTTGTACCAGACTGAGGTTTACAGGGCAATATTCCGGACCCGTGTACGGGCTCGAGGCAAATTCCTCCAGCAGCTTCTTCATGACCTGGAGAGTATGGTACACATGGCATAACCTGGAGCAGCACCTAACCTGTTGGCTATTCTTCTGAGGGACCAGTTCATCGATGCTCTTGATAGTTCGGAGTTGAAAGTGCAAGTGAAGAAGGCACAACCAAGAAGCATGCAAGAAGCACTAGCTAGGGCTCTAGAATTTGAGTCCTGTGTCAGATCCAGTACGTCCACTTTTCAGGCAGGTCACAGTGCGGGATTCAAGGCAAGAAAGGGGCAGGTACTGGAAGTGGAAAAATTTGAAGAAAGTTGCTCGTACTATGAAAGGCCAGGACAGGAAAGAGGAGTGCTACTAGTGGAAGAGGGAACAGGAGAAGACCAGAGGAGGTTGCTGGTTCTGTGGGAAGCCAGGACACAAAATGGAGGATTATTACAAATGGAAGAAGGAGCAAGAACAGAGCAGTGCAGGGAAATCTACCATTGTAACAAAAGGGTGTTGGACATTGTACATGTGGTGTGGTGGGACACTTCAGTTCTGAGTGTCCAAAGAAGAAAAAGGAGGACAAAACGAAGGCTACAGGAGACAGGAATGAAAACTAGTAAAGGCTGTTGTTAAGGGGCAACCACTAGCTGGCTTTTCCCAGGCAGCCCCACCACTGAGAAAGTGCAAGAGAACTGTGATTGACAGCGTGCGAATAGATGGAATAATAGACGGAAAGAGGTGTTCCTTGGTGATTGATTCAGCTTCAGAGCAGATTTTTGTGAGATCTGATTTTTTACATCATCGGTATCCGCCTGAGTCATCAGATCAACTGTGTGGCGTAACTGCACACCACGCAGAACTGAAGGGACCCCTAGGTGTCCAGACTGAAGTGGCAGGGCAAGAGCCAACGCTTCCAGTTCACGTGGCCACATGGAGGATCCTTGCCTTCTTAGTCTGGACTATCTGACGTCCATGGGATGTGAGCTGGACTTCTGCTCCATTAGACTGATATTTCCGAGGAAAGTCGGTTCCCATCATGGCAGTGAGACGTACCAGTTCTGGTGGTGAGGTGAAGACGCTGCTCACTACAGTGATACCCCCAAGATCAGAACTGCTGGTCCAGTGTAAGGTGAATGACTCTTTTGACAGCTGTCTAGGGATGGTGGACCCGGATGTACGGTGCAAGACGAAGGCTGGAGTGATAGTAGGGGAGGACTTCGGTGGAAGAAGGGACCCAAGAAACGTGGTTGCGCCCCTCTCCAGTTGTGCCAGGTGGGTTCACCAATGGAAAGCGTCACAGTGGACATTGCTGGATCACTGCCACTCACTGGAAGAAGAAACCAGTACATATACTCGTATGTCGCCATGGACTACTTCACAAAGTGGCCAGAAGCCTATGCCATCCTGATCAAGAGGCTGCGAGTGTTGCTCAGGTGTTGGTTGACCAGTTTTTCTGTCGTTTTGGGATGCCACAAGAGATACACTCAGACCAGGGTAGAACTTCGAGTCTGCTGTGTTCCGTGGATGCTGCAAGTTACTGGGGATGAAGAGGACCAGGACAGCCCCACTAAGGCCACAGTCAAATGGGATGATGGAGAAATTCAACTGGACCCTGGGACAAACACTGGCCAAGTACTGCGTAGAGGGACAAACGGCATGGGACCGGAAATTACATGCGTTATTGATGGCATATTGGCCGGCATTCCAAAAGTCTACTGGCTACACCCCTGCAAAACTGATGCTGGGGCACGAGTTATATTTATCCTTTGATTTGTTAATGGGAAGACCACCAAGTGAAGAGCGGCCTACAGACACCTGCAGCTATTCGAAGCATCTTCATGAAAGGCTGGCTGAGGTACATCAAGTGCGAGAAGCTCTAAAGCGAAGTGATGAAAGGCAACTGTGATGCCAAGGCAAGTGAGGTGAGCTTTAAGGATGGTGACAAAATTTGGTTATACAATCCTCAGTGGAAGAAGGAATAGCCACCAAAGCTGCAGAGCCCATGGGACGGGCCTTACACTGTGTTGGACCGCCTATCAGGCGTAACGCACCGGATTCGGGGAGGCAGGAAGTCTCGCCCAAAGGTGATACACGTGAATCGACTGTGGCAGAACCATGGGCCGGGACAGTACAGCTGGGACGTCTCTGAGGAATCGTGCTTACCCGCAGCCAAGGATGTTGAGGAGGACCAAGGCGCTGAAGTACAAGAGAATGGTGACAGTTTTCAAAGAGAAGAAGTGCATTAGGAAGAGGACCAAGACATTCCAGGAGAAGAGGACTGTGTGGAGGTGCAGGGATGTTGTCAGAAGCAGCATAGGAGAACACCTGATAAGTTGAAGGATTATTTAGTGTAAAATTAAATGTTTAGTTTGGATTAAAGATTGATTGTATACATTGTGTAGTTTTGTCGGGACGACAAAGAACTAGGGGGTGGGGGTAATGCTGAGAAGCGAAATTTGCTAGTTAGGTAGTACTGGAAGGTTCTCATTACCTCTGGTATCCTTCAGTTACGTGTCAGAGTTGTCAGTTAGTCTGCTGTTTGTGAGAGGAGGTATTTTGTAAGTTGTACATTATTTTTGTGGTCTTTTTCTATATAATGTGTGATTGTTAAATTGTGCACTTTTATCTCAGTTTGTGTGCTAAATAATTTAGAGTGTTAGGCAACGTAAGAAAACTCTGGATATTTCGGATGTCTCTGAGTTGGGAACTGTTGTTTCTCCAAGAATGTAGTAGATCATACTAGTAAATAGGAAGCTTATATAAGGATGGAGAAGGGACTAGAGGGGTTTCAGTTCAATCTGAGTTTAGTTCAGTGTCAGTTCAGTGTCAAGGCAGTTAGTGACGATTATATAGCTCCGGTACTTGTGAAAACATTGATGTGAAATTGGCAAGCATTAAGTTTAATTATCTGGTAAATAACAACAGCGAACTTAAGGAGCCTGCGTTTATTTACAACGCCTCAGCTGACGTCGTTGATGTATACAGAAAGGCTGACCACAGGAAGAACTGGGCGACGTCCTTCCTATACTGAACTACTGCTGTTGGAGCCTGTGGCAGTGTGGGACGGGGACGTAGCAATATGCTTAGGCATTCCAGGTTTGTTGGCTTTTGTGTGTGTTCATGTATTGTGTACACAATTCTATTTTACTGCTTTGGCATTACAAGTTTGTAGAGTTTTGTGCTTTCAGTGAGTATTTGTACTGTGCTAAGTGCATACTGTAACGATGTGCTTTTGTGGTGCATGTTTTTGAAATTACAGTGTAGGCCTATATGCCCGCAGTGCACAGTTAGAATGCTATGTCAGACACGAGAGTCAGTCTTTATTATAATTGCTTCATATGCTGTTAACTGCATTACATTAATAAATGTGTACCTGTTTTTGATGATTTAATTATTCATGATAGGCTGACATCGTGAAATAATTCAGGTATGTTTAAAGGAGGAAAAAATAGTGAGATAATAGTTAGGAAAGAATAATATCCATTCCATGGCATGAGAATGAGAGAAACAATAAACTGACTCCTATTCCGGACCAACTACATAAAAGATAAAACAGGCGGACAGTACATCAGGATGATAAAAAAAAAAAAAGATGCAAACACTTCTGTTACACTGGTCTACAGCCAAAATGCTTCCGAGACTGAGGTGAGAACGAAAATGATGCTTAAAATGTCTGATTGGCTCTAGTTTTTAAGATACTGTATTTTGCCTGCTCAGTATCTACGACCATTGACTTTTGAATAGCGTAGGATAATGTTTGAACATGGTTCTTCTTTCAGACCAGAAATGATAGAAACAGGCAGATATTTGACCGAGCAGTTATTTGACTAAATGTATAAACAAATATCTTACTGAGTTTGGACAGTTTTAGTTGTTTTATCAAAAATGCATGATGCAACCTGAAAGTGTTGGTATGGCACTGCATCATATTCTGAGACGTCACTGGTGATTTAGTCATTAATTGGGTTATATCACTGAACATACTGCCGTATATAAATCCTGGAAATCATATGGTGTCATTCTCATTTTTATATTAATGCTTGATTTTGGAAAGAAACATTTTCCGTCTAGCCAAAGTGAGCAGTGATGCCTCGTACTTGTGTGAACAAAGCAGATATTTTTTTCTATATAGGTGGCGAAGTGATATTTGCGTCACAAAAACACAGTAGATCGTAACAGCAATTGCTACTACTGCATGGTGCCCCCAATTCGGAAAGGTTTGTCAGAAGAGAAAGAATGGACCGTACAGTATCCAAACATTCCATCAGCTATTCGCCCAGTACCCCACGGGGATGGTCTGCCTGTTCATGAAGCAACAGAATCCATCACATCTGAATGAGACGACCAAGAGGGGAACTACGAAGCATCTAGTTCTAAACCATCAACGTCGCTTGATCCAGATATTGCCCCATCCTCTTCCACTGAACCACATCTCATAACAATGTGAACTGAATGATCTTTTGAGGGATTTGTAACTACCCAAGGGTAAGGGAGAGTTGTTGGGCTCCAGACTGCGGCAATGGAATCTCCTTGCAGATGATTTTAGGGTTTCCGTGTTCCGTGATCGTCAAAATATATTCTTGTCCAGTTCATCTTCATGGAAGATGATCATGGCTTGATGGCAGCACTCAACATCGTTCAAAATTCAGTTGTGTGGAAGACTTTCATTGATTCATCAATGACGAGTCTTAAAGCTGTCTTGCTGCACAGTGCCATCCATTCCAGTTGGTCATGCAGTCCATATGAAGGAAACTTACAGCATAAAACAACTTTTGAGGTACACAAACTACGACCAACATCAGTTGCAGCTTTGCGGTGACTTGAAAGTTATTGCCATTTTGCTTTGTCTGCAGAGTAGATACACAAAGTACTGCTGTTTTCTTTGTGAATGAGATAGTCTTACGAGAGAGTCTTACTACACCAAGAGAGATGGCTGCATCGACATCACTAGAGCCAAAATGTTCACTGTTCACCACTTGTGGAATCAGGATTTTGTTACCGCCCTTGCACATCAAGAAATGTCTGATAAAGAACTTTGTCAAAGCAATGGACAGAACCCAAGAAGCCTTCAGGTATCTCTGAAATTCCCCAGGGTACCTCAAGCAAAAATAAATGAAGGTGTTTTTTCTGGTCCTGAGATTTGCGAACTTCGAGACTGCATTTGACAATGCTCTGTGTGGCAGAGAAAAAGATGCTTGGCAAGCCTTCAGGCTAGTAGCAACAAGATTTCTTGCAAACAAGGTATACAATTGCAGGAAGTTGGTGGAAAACCCTATGACATACAGTAAGCTTGGTTGCAATATGTCACTCAAGATACTTTTTTTTTTTTTTTTT
>JAGKTI010038614.1:0-10693 GCA_018397915.1 Birgus latro | reverse complement strand
GTACATTCCCAGTTAACCGAGAATCTTTGGGAATTTATCTTCCCTGTTACCAATTTTTCTCGGGCTTCTGATATTGCTGTATATACTCATACACAGACTGTATCATTGCAGTTTATACAATACCACTCGTATCCAGGGCCACACTAATTTTTCCATTGAAATAACTTAAAACACACCCAGTTGACGCAACACACATGGTTGCAGTGTCTTGTGGTAGTGCAAAGTGCACATGGTCTGTTTTAAATATCATTCATTACAGTATTTTATTCATCAAACAGAAAAATTAACTAAAGTAATAAATCTTTAACATTTATTGGTGAACAGATGATTTGGAAATAAGTGTTCTACAGTACAGTTATCACGACTTCTTTGCTCACACTGTGTATACGTTCCGTGGCCTAAGCCTAACCATTTACTCCTCACTTGACTGCCGTAACCATCCCTCACTCACCACTCAGCTGTTTTGCTAATGATACAGTAAATACAGAGAAACTGCAAGCACAGGAATCTTGTCAAATAGCCTAAAATAAATGCTTCATTTCTATCAGCTAGTTATTGTTCTCTGCCAGTGCAGATGTGTTCTATGTTTATCTTAGAACGCATCTGATGACAGTGCCGATGCAAATGCGTTCTGAGATCAGTTTGATGACTGTGCAAATACGTTCTAAGGTGACATCATCTTAGAACACACTTGATGACTGCAAATAGGTTCTAAGATGTCAATCGTAAAACATTTGATTCCATTGCAAATACAATTTAAGACGACATAATCTTAGAACGCATTTGATGACAATGCAGATGCGTTCTAAGATGACAATTCTGGAACACATTTGATGACATTGCCAATGCAGATGCTTTCTAATATCATTTTAAAATGCATTTGATGCCAATGCAAATTTGTTCGAAGATGGGATCTTAGAATACATTTGATGACATTGCAAATGAGTTCTAATATGACAATCTTAGAATGCATTTGCATTGGCTGAAAAGATAAACTCTAGCTAATAGAAATGAACTTTTTTTTTTTTTTTAATACAAAACTACTGTACTTGCAATCTCCACCTATTTACTGTATTACAGTATTTGCAAAACAGCTGAGTGGCGAGTGATGGGTGGAGTGATGGCAGTCAGTGAGAGCACATACACAATAATGTTGTGCATTTGTGATAACTCTACTGCAGAACACTTCTTCCCAAATTATCAGTTCACCTATAAATGCTCATGATTTATCTCTATAGTTTATTTTTCCATGTTTTTATGAATAAAATGAATAATATTTAACAGAATGGACTTGCTAAGGTATGTTATGTAAGATGCTGAAAGCATGTGGGTTGTTAGAGTTGGTTGGTTAGGTAGAAAACTGCATTGGTACCATACATTTTCAGCCAATGAAGAGTATACATTTTTTCAGTGGAATTATTCATCTTGCTTTTCACACACACACACACACACACACACACACACACACACACACACACAAATAGCTTGGGTCCCTGAGATTTCGTATCATAACCGTGGAATTTCCTACATTAAATTTTGTTATCAGTCTTACAGTGTTCACCATTTTCAGAACTGTTCAATTTGTACAGCTTTTGTTTCAAGATGACCACATTATATAGAGTAGTTTGCACTTTAGGATTCAGAGTAAAAATCACAAATCAGGACAACACAACACAACAACGAGAGCGCTTGTTTACTACAGCGGAAAGCTGACTGGTGATTTGTGGACGTATGTAGGGTGACTAAACAAGAGGAGGGGGAAGGAGGGAAGAGGGCTGGGACGGGGATTAACTGGGAAATGACCTTGACCGGAAATGCCTTTACTTCACATCTCCCAGCTTCACCCAGTCTCATGTGACTAATCCGTGCTGGGGTGGCCAGTGAAAGTGGCACACACTTATATCATTTATATACTTGTCAGTCCGTGAATATTCCCGTTTGTCTGATAAATCCGGTTGCCTGGTAACTGGATAACTGGGATTATACTGTATATAAGTAATCTCTCTACTATCCGGACGACCACTATCCGGTGACCTAACTGTTCGGACATCGTAGGCTGATATCCGAACACACACACAAAATCCGATTTTTTTTTTTTTGACCGCATCAGTTTGAAATTCCCACGCGCGCCGACCAGCTCCCTTCCCGCGCTACCCCCCTCCTCCTAGTTCTGTCTCAACTCCCATGAACAGTGGACGGCTGTCTGATCGTTTGCAGTATTTTCGTTCTTGTTAAAATAATCATAAGTCACAGTGCTAAGGATTAAGTGTAGTTAAACACTGGATTACTGGACATGCATCAAGAGCAATTATGACCATTGTAAAAACCTTAGAGGTGGAGGTAAACAACAGTCATGGACATGTAAGTACATTGTCAACTGCTAAATATTTTCCATAATCACTTCTAAATCCTCATTCTCTGGTTACATTTTATTTATTTCATGCTTTGTGTCCCATATTTGAGTGCACAGGCTGTGAAAGAGGTGATTTTCTCAGTGCTTACTGTGTCTCTTACATACGTTCACTGTCAAGTCAACTGGTGAACATTTTTGCCCTACAGACCTCTAAATCCTAATTTTTCTGGTTACATTTCATTTACTTCATGCTTTGTGTCCCATATTTGAGTCCACAGGCTGTGAAAGAGGTGATTTTCTCAGTGATTACCATGTCTCTTACATATGTTCACTATCTAGTCAAGTGAACATTTTTGCCCTACACACCTCTAAATCATAATTTTTCTGGTTGCATTTTATTTACTTCATGCTTTGTGTCCCATATTTGAGTGCACAGGCTGTGAAAGAGGTGATTTTCTCAGTGATTACCTTGTCTCTTACATATGTTCGCTGTTTAATCAACTGGTGAACATTTGCCCTACTCACCTCTAAATTATAATTTTTTGGTAACAGTTTATTTATTTGATGCTTTGTATCCCATATTTTAGCAGATAAGATGTGAGAAATGATCATTTTCATAGTGATTGCCGCATCCGATACTTACTTACACTAAGCTGCCAACTCGTGAACATCTATTTTTTTTTTTTTTTTAATGCAAGGAAGAAGGAACCAAAGGCCACAGGCCTGCATACTGTTCCTTCCAAGAAAAAGCAAAAACAGTACAAAAGAGAGCCAAATTCAAGATCCATTCAATTCGAGATGCCTGGAGACACTGCGTTTGAAAGACTGGAGATCATAGGAAGTAGGAAATACAGACAGAGGAAGACAGTTCCAGAGTTGACCAGTTGCATAAGTGAAGGACTGGGAGTAACGGTTAACTCTTGCATTAGAGAGTTGGACAGAAAAGGGATGAGAGTTTGTTGCTAGACGGGTACTACGTGCCCGTTGTAGAGGTGGAGGGATGCAAGCAGACAGTTCAGAGGAACAGTGACTGTTGAAGTAGCGATAGAAGAGAGATAAAGATGCAACAGTGTGGCGAAGAGACAAAGGTTGAAGGGAATCGGTAAGAGGAGGAGAGTTAATGAGACGAAAAGCCTTTGACTCCACCCTATTGAGAAGAGCTGTATGTGGGGAGCCTCCCCACACATTAGAGTTGTACTCGATACACGGGCGGATAAAACCCGTGTACAAGGTCAACAACTGTGCAGGCGTAAAGAAAGTTCGGAATCGGCTTAGCACACCTAATCTCTTGGAAGCAGATTTCACAAGAGATGTAATATGTTTTTTCCAAGACAAATCCCGAGAGAATGAAACCCCAAGCATGTTCAAGGATGATGCAGGACATAACTGTTCATTATTAAACATTAGTGGGTAATCCTGAGGAAGATTTTGTCGGGTTGATAAGTGTAAGAACTGAGTTTTTGATGCTTTAAAAATAAGATTATTTTTACCCCAATCAGAGATACGAGCCAAGTCTGACATTAGGTGTACCATAGCCTCATACCTCAAAATCATCATTTTTGGGTTAAAATTCAATTAATTCATGCTTTGTGTCCATTATTTATTGCATACGGTGTGAGAAAGGGTGATTTTCTTAGTGATTTCCATGTCTGATACTTACACTTGCTGGCAAGTTGTGAGCAACTATGCCTTATGCACCTCTAAATCATCATTTTTTGGTTAAAATTAAGTTAATTCATGCTTTGTGTGCTTTATTTATGTGAAAGGAGACTTAAATAAGTGCTATGCATGTCCGGTAGGGAGGTACGTAGGTGGTTTTCTGATTTAGGTTATGTTAGGTTAGGGTCATGAATGACCAGTGCTGGAGCTTCAGGGCCGCTATCCGGACAAGACCACTTTCCGGTCATCCCTTTGGCCCTATTATGTCGGATAGTGGAAAGATTACTATATATATATATAATAGGAGGATGACATAATGGGTTGTAATGGAGTACCAGGAGAAAATGATAATGGGAAGTGAATGAAGGATATGTGTCAGAAAAGGAGGTTGTGCATTTGTAACTCGTATTTCATACACAATGATGCACATCATTATGCATGATACAGAGGAAACGGGGATCACGTTGAAAGGAGTCTGATTATGTGCTCGTAGAGAGGTCGATGCTGGGAATGATTACTGATATGAGGACCATGAGAGGATGATGTAGGAGAAAATGATAATGGTAAGTGAATGAAGGATATTTGTTAGAAAAGGAGGTTGTGCATTTGTAACTCGCATTTCAAACAAAGATGCACATATATGTGCATGATATAAAGGGAACGGGGTTCACGTTGAAAGGAGTCTAATTGATTATGTGCTTGTAGAGAGGTCAATGCTGGGAATGATTACTAATATTGAGGACCGTGAGAGGATGATGTGGTCTGTCAGATCCTATGATTGAGGTATGCAAGATCAAGCTGAGAGGAGTGAGTTGGAGCCAGAGAGAGAGGAGCAGTCAGGGAGAAAGGCTGAAAGTCGAGAAGCTGAGGATCAAAGAAATGGCAGAAAAATACAGGACCAAAGTAGGGGAGGAGTTGGAATCAGTGAATTGGAATAAAATGGATCTGGGCAGCTTGTGAAATGCACATAGGGATTGTCTACTTAGGAAAGCTAAAGCGGTGTGTGGTGTGGCAAGAGTAACAACAAACAAGAAAGGTATGGCATGGTGGTATGAAGAGGTTAAGAGAGCAGTTGAGGAAGAGGAAGAAATGGCTAGAATGGTTACAGAACAACTGTTCATTTGAAATCAGAACTGAATATATTGAGAGCAAGAAGCACGTAAAGACTAGTGGAGAGGAAAAAGGAGGAGGTAAATGATGATTTAGGGAGAAAAATGAATGCAAATTGCTTTGAAAATAGGAAGTTACTCTGGAAAGAGGTGCAGAAATATAGAAGTTACAGCTGAAAGAAATGTGAAAGTGTGAAGGATCTAAGTGGTAGATTATTAACCCATGGGGATGAAGGACTAGATGAAAAGAGTATTTTGAAAGTCTGATGAATGGAAATATAGGGAGCAGAGCGGCTGTAAGCTTGACTGGTTTTGGGGAGGTGCAGAAATGGAATGCAGTGCCAGGAAACATGACACTCCCACAGGTGAAGAACGCTGTGAAGTGGCTGAAAAATGGGAAAGCAGCTATGGTTGATGAGGTGTATGAAGAGATGATTAAGTGTTGTGGAAAGAATGGAATGAAGTGCTCAATGAAGAGATGATTAAGTGTTGTGGAAAGAATGGAATGAAGTGCTCAATGAAGAGATGATTAAGTGTTGTAGAAAGAATGGAATGAAGTGCTCATTGGAGATATGTGAGAAGGCATGGTTGAGTAATTATGCAGCAGAGTGGAAAAAGGCAGTGATTGTACCCTTGTACAAAAATAAAGATGAGTGAAGTGAGTGCAAGAACTATTGTGACATAAGTTTATTGAGTGTTGTAGGGAAGGTGTATGGTAGAAATGTTATAAAGTAAGAGAAATATCAGAAGTCCTAGTGAGTGATGAACAGGGTGGCTTAATGGGTTAAGAGGATTCCCTATTTCAGATTAAGATAAAAGTCCTATAGTTTAAGTACCACAGGCTAATACCCACACACTAAACTGTAGCATGCCCATGTTCCACAGTTTCCGTACTGTGATGGCAGCCACAATGCCCACAACGCAGCCACTGGCGACAACGTGGGACCCCTCATTGTTAAAAAGAAGGAGTGAGTCAGATAGGGAATACCAGGATTGTCTGTACAGTATTTTATCTGGTCGTTAGTTATAAAGAATAGGTTGGTATCAGCAGCTACACTTTTTAATTTTATTTCTGTGTTTAATTAATACTGATGGATTTTTAGAGAGGGAGAGGAATGAAATTTGGCTTACTTGCAAACGTTTTAAAAACATATTTAAAGGGATGAAGTCTAATTATATTAGGTATTGTGTGCAACCAAAGTTGGCAACTTGTAGCATTGTGAATTGGGCTGCATGTGTATGAATTTACTTCAGACGTACCTTTAGAGAGAAGTAATGCAATTAGCTTCAGTTACAAAAGCTAGTAGGCTTTCAATAAAACCACAGGGAAGTATAAGAGGTGAGAATAGTCCTTGTTGGGCAGGATCCTCCCACAGTTGATTATATTTGTCTGGCAGTAGCCTGGAAAAATGCCTAGATTCAAACTTTTTTGTCAGGAGTCTTCCTCAGCTGAATATAGTTATGCAGAATAATGATCCAGTGGATGCCTGCCATAGAAAAAGTTGAACAAAAAGGGAGGGAGGGAGGGAGGGTGCCATTGAGTAGCAAACTTTAAGTTTGTGTGAGCTGTCAGTCAAGTTGAGATGATGATGATATCCCTAATGGTATTGGATTTAACTTCAGTTTATTTCTCTTTTAGCCATATACAGTATGGAGAATATGATAATATAGAATACAATGATATGTAGAACTGTACAAGTACAGTACTTAACCCGTGGATTGCAAGCCACAGCTCAGGCTGTGCTGGCCGTGCATCAGTGCTAACTATTCCACCCCTATGCAAACTTACACACCGCACTATGGAAAGATGGAGAGAGAGAGAGAGAGAGAGAGAGATTTTTTTTTTTGCCAGATGATGCCCTGGATGTTTATCTTCAGGTTTATAATGAACTTTTTTTCTTTTTTTTTCCACAACTCCCCTATGTAAACTTAAGCATGGCCCTGTGCAAAGATGGAGAGAGAGAAATTTTTTGTTTTCCCCCACCAGATGATGCCCTGGATGTTTATCCTCAAGTTTATAATTTAAAACAAACACACAAACACACACCACAGGATGGGATTAAAAAAAAAAAAATGCAATCCATGGGTTAAGTGGAAGCTTGTAGTGAGTGCAGCTGTGCCATAACCTGTCTTTCATTAATTTGTTAGTTTTCTTTGTTTTAAATAATTTTTTTAGATGTCAGGCAGAGCTAACAAGAGTTGTACTGAAGCACCAGGTATGTAATTCTTCTGCAGCAAATATATATCCGTGAATTTGCTTGAATCCACATCATTGTTAATGAATAATTGTAAATGGGTAGTTGTTATTTTTGTGTGACATGCCATTGATAACTGGTTCAGTTAGCTTTTTTTCAAGATGAATTCATTCCACCGTGATTTTTTGTCAGAGTTTCTACTTTGCATGATACAGTGACTGTAGGTTTGGTATCAGTAGATAATCGTAAGCGATAATAATGCATATAGTTTAATTTTTCTACTGTGCAGTCCGGCATGAATGAAAACCAGAACACTTTCAGCTAGAACATGAGTGATTCTTGCCTTACCAGATTATTTTATTCAGCTCAGGAGAGAATTCAGACTGGATAGGTGAGAGGCAGCATTTGCTAACAAATTCATAGCTTCCTGAGGAAAAGGAAAAATACATTCTTGGCTTGAGTTTAAAAATCCTGCAAGAAACAGTGCATCTATAAAATATGCACTGACATTCTAGTTCACCTTGATATCTGAATATTATATCTAGTAATTCTTCACCTACAAGCAGCAAATACATTAATGTGTTTTTATTGATCATTGATAATTTTTTCTTAATTTGGGACATTTGTCTTTACCTTCCTTTTACTATACTGTGAAATGAAAACTGGATGTTATTAATGCCAGTGTCGAGTCATAAGTAATATTACGCCTATTATTTACGTGTGACCAGTTTTATTTGAGGGTTGAGCTTAATTATTGTTGGCTGTGTGTAATAAAGCTGTTGATGTCTTCAGTGTCTGTTTTAGTGTATATCCTGTAACACTTGTTTTGGGAGGAAGGCTGCTGAATTACCGGTAAGTAGTTGTAGATTGGTGTTGTAAAAGTGAAATGGCCAAAGGCTTGGATTGTACAGTAATAATTATTCCAAGTGGGAAGCCAGTTTAACTCGTCCCGTATCGACCAGTTTTTTAACCCCTTAACCGTGGGGTTGTCGGATGTGGTTCTTGCACGTCCCGCCGAGTTACTCACGCTCTGACTGACTTTTTAAAAATATTTGCCAAAAATCAATTATTAGTCCTAGAATATTATAATTACATATGCTTATGGCACATACCTTCAGTTTTCTCCTGGGATGTGTGTTGAACCTTCGTTGACTCTCGTAGAACTTGAGGAGACTTCTGAAATTGGGTAACGAAGTCTCCTTTTTACACTTCCTGATATCCCGTAATATGATTACCACAGCCTGATATTATCACTAGAAACACTATTCAATGATTTTCAAGTAGTTTGGAATTCATTAAAAAAAAAAAGCAATGTAAATTACTAGCGCGTACGGCCTTCTCACCCACGCTCATTCACTGCTGGTATTCTGTCATTTATTACTCATAAACACACTCACACTTTATATTTGTAGTACTGTATTACATTATATTTGTAGTACTGTATTACATTTACATATGTCTACAGTATTTATTGATAAGTTTCCTTCAGTAATACAGTATTAGTTTATTTTCACTCCAGGCATTCACTTTCTCATTCAGTAAACTACGTAGAGAGTGAAGCTTTCACTTTCACTGTCATTACTCCAAGTATCAGTCACTATCCAACATTACCATCGATAATTGAGCTACTTCACGTCCACAGCAGAGTCACTTTGTCCTTTACCGATGTTTAGTAGGGGTAGAGGTCACAGGGCCCTTTACAATGGGCGCAGAAGCGGTGGAAATGGAGGGGCACGAATGCAACCTGATTCCACCTTGAAGGACGACACTGAACTGAATGATGAGCGTATCTTGGCAGCCAAGGGTTGAAATTGTCAGCTGCTAATGTATATGCTATGAAATAATTCGTAGGAAATCAAGACAATACATAATAAATTTGGTAGTTCCAGGTGAATGTAAATATCACTCAGTATTTATATTACAAGAATAAGTCATATGGCATATTTCAAAGGGAAATAAGCAGGGAAAATTAGCTAGCGAGTGCACGTGGGATATTGCCAAATGATAATTAGCCAATTCCAGGTGTATGGCACTATCAATTACCTTACTTTATAATATATTATTTTGTATAAGACTAGGGCATAGGGCTCACTTCATTGGATGAAATCAGTGGAAAATTCTGGGGAAGATTTGCATAGCACAGCACGGCTGACCAGACAACAGGAGAGGGTAATGAAGGGGAGTATAGAATGAGGGAAAATGGCTAAATTGTCAACAATGGGGGAGAGTTCTTGAAAACCCCCTACCCCCCTGGGGGTAGGGGGTTTTCAAGAATTCTCCCCCAGTATCCCTGCTTGTCGTAAGAGGCGACTAAAAGGGTTGGTGGTGGGTTAGTGCCCCACCCCGTAAAAACAACTAACTAAAAATACGAACAGGAAGCCTCGGACCAGGACTGACCAAAAGTTGACGACAAAGGAACGGACAAACGACGAGATAAAGATTGCGACCTGGAATGTGAGGGGTATGAATGATGAGGTGAAAGAGAGAGAGATTGTACAGGTGCTTGAGAGTGCGAAAGTGGATATATGTGGAATAACTGAAACTAAATGGCGAGGTGAGAGTGTGAGAGAATGGGAATATGGGTGGGGTATATGCGCAGGAGTGGGTGAGAATGAGAGGGCGAAAGAGGGAGTGTGTATTGTTGTGAGCAACAGGTGGAAGGAGAATGTAAGAGAGTATGGATCAGTTGGGTCAAGGATTGTGTGGGTAAGAGTGAAAGTTGGACTACAAATGTGGGCAATTGTGTGCGTGTATGCGCCAACGCAAGATCGTGTAAGTAGAGTGAGAGAAGAGTTTTGGACAAATGTGGAAGCCTGCTTGGAAAAGTTTCAAAGGAATGAGAGAGTGTTTCTGATTGGAGATATGAATGGAAAAGTAGGGAATGAGAAGGTGGATGGAGTGGTTGGTGAGTGGGGTGTGCCTGCAGACATGGATGAGAATGGGAGTGCTTTAGTGGACATTTGTGCCGGGAGGGGGTTGGTGGTAGTTAATACCCTCTTCAGGCACAAAATGATCCATAGGTATACATGGCGAGTGGTGACAAGAGAGGACCGGGGAATGAATGAACGGAAGGCAATGATTGACTATGTGTGTGTGGATGAAAGGATGAGAAGATGTATAATGGATGCAAGAGTATATAGAGGTTGGGGGAGTGGACTTTCTGACCACCACTTGGTGGTGGCCAGAATCAGAATCCAAACAAGATGGAGGAAGAGAAGAAGGGAAGGACAGGAGGAAGTATGTGTTACAAGGAGGGTAGAAAAGTTACAAGAGGATGGAATAAAGGCTGAATATAGAAGGAAAGTGGAGGAGCGATTGGGTAAATATAGATTGGAGCAAATGGGGGACGTGGAGGGTGTGTGCAAGGTATTCACAGA